>ML848340.1:0-11016 GCA_009831015.1 Picea engelmannii | reverse complement strand
TTAAGCCAAAATACTTAGGAAAAGTCACTTAAGCCTAAGTCAACGAAGAATTAGAATGAAAAGGTGCTAAAGGGGGACTTAATTAATTAATTATTCACCTTAGGAGGAAAAGCGCCTAGCTTAAGTGAGGTCAATGGTAAACTAGATTGGGAATGGTATAAAGGGAGGAATTTGACCTAATTTCTCATTATGCATTGTTATGATTTGTTGTTGAGAGTTCCCAGAGGAGGAAGAGAGTCGACCTTGTTGTTTTGTGGATTTCTAGAGGAAACCACCACCATTGATTGGTTTCAATGTTGAGAGACACACCCTAGCCCATCGGAGATACCATCCAGGTATTTCATCGAGCTATTAAAGAGTATCCAGTACAGTGTGTGCATCTCATCCAGTGAGGGCGCAAGTCAGATTGAGGGTTTGTGGATTTGCACGAGGTCCGAGCTCAGATTGCAGTTTCCATTCGACCCAGTGGAGATCCAACCAGGGCGCTTCCATTGAGCCATTTATCATCAGATTCGGATGGTGGAATCTTACAGAGCGCATCATCTAGCCATTTAGGGCGCAGCTCTTCCAACACTATATTTGGGGTTGCAGATGGAGCATCATGACATATCCGGGGAAACCCTTCCAGCCCAGTTCCACATTTGGCGAGGTGATCATTTTGACCCCTATGGTAGTTGATTCCATCAGTGGAATCATTTGGGGCGCATCCAGTGTCCCAGGAGGTGTGCAAACCCCCCAGGGGTCCATATCCAGTACCTCAGATGCCAAATCTGATATCCAGCACTCATCCATTCCAGTCTAGAGATGAGGATGCTTCTATTAGAGCAGTTTCCGGCACATTCTAGCGGTCTATCCTTCCGGACGAGTTTTCCAGCTGGTAGTGGTTACCGTATTTCTTCGGAGTCGCATATTTCTGTCGATCTATCCGTGCATGCATCAGATATACATTCATCTTCTGATCACGGGTATTTTTTATGCTATTTGATTGTGTTCCAGTGACGATCCATGAGATCTAGTTGACAATTCTACTCTATATTTTCAGTGTGTTGTTGTATTTCCATGCTTGAGTCGCATAATATATGTTATTGGGCAGTTGATGTTCTTTACTTCCACATGCATCCTTTATATATTGTTTAAACCATAAATACGCAACATGCACATGCAATAACCAACATGCACCTGAAATAACCAACATGCACATGCAATAACCATAAAGATCACAAACACACAACTGAAACGCATCCGGAAACCCCTAGTGTATCAAATCTGCAAGACAAAACATTGGATCGGTAGCAAATATCTTGATCTGCGGGATCAAGGATATTTCATAGATGGATACTAGTGTCCTCCCACCTAATCCAACTACCTTATTTTGTATGTTTTCAAGTCAGCACATCTTGTTGTACTTCCAGGTCCATTTTGGGGCCCTAAACAGTGGTTTTTTGGCTCACCATAGTCAACCTATAGACAGAGTTAGATTTTGATGGTGTAATGCGTAGTTCTCGAAAATACCTTTCCAATAGGCTACCACACACCTAAAACGGAGATCGTATGCAAAAGTTACGACCCCGAGAAGTTAATGTACTAACTTACCGAAACAGGGCCCACGTGACTTTTGGAGTTTCATCTCCTAGGGTTAGGTTTTTGGATGCCTAGGGTTTTAGCATCTAGACTTATCGTAAAAAGGCCTTCAGATCCTCATTGTAATCATATTCTGGTGAATGAGCATAATCGTCACATCTCTTCTCATAGATAAAACTGGAACCATTCTAGTGAGTCTTGCACTCTGTATTTTTACAGTCTCTTTACAATTATTTCATTAATATAAATCAAGTGTTGTTGTATTTCTCTATTTCTGGAAATTTTCATGAGTGTTTCATTGTAATATCTTTGCTTTCATTTCGTTCTAAAAATCATCTAGATCAGTGGTATCAGAGCAGGCTGCTCTTGATTGTTTTTCAGCGCATGTCCCCGACGAGGTGCAAGTATAGCCAGTTGGGTCTCGAGTTTGTCTCTCTTGAGGAAAATCACTCTTGCACACCCAAGAAACCCTCGATGGCGAAAAAAAAGAAAAATAGTGAAGAAGAAGATTCGATTAACATGTTGCTTGAGCAATCTCTCATGCGACAGAGGAACCAAATGATGGAGAATTTTGCACACATCCTTCAACATCTATCGATAGCAACAGGAGAATCTTCATCGGGCGACCATTTTGGAGGAACCTCTCCCTTCAAGGTACAAGTTAAGTTTGATATTCCCATATTTGAAGGTCAGAGAGATGTGGATGCTCTAGAAAAATAGTTAAATCTATTAGAAGGTTATTTATTTGTTCAAATTTTTTCTGACGGGGAAAATATCACCTTCGCACTCCTTAAGGCTCTCCCCAATGTCAAACATTGGTGGGAAACTTACTGGGAGCAAAGTTCCACATAGGAATCTGGAATATATGGGGTCGAGCCCACTTGGAATTTTTTTGTGGATGTGATCAAAGAATAGTACTAACATGTTGATAACTATGAAGACCAATAAATGAGATGGACCACACTACGAAAAGAGAAGAGCCAAACAATGTCAGAGTTCACAAATACTTTTCATACCTTGCGCACCAAGCTGGGTATCAAAGACTTCGAGCAACATCTGGTTCTAAAATACCATGGGGTTCTGCATAGGTACATCCAAACTGAAATGGATTTCCTAAACATCTCATCATTGGGAGTTGCCTATCGATATGCTGTCAAAATCGAGCAGAAATTTAGGCACCACAACAAATGGGAATTTGGGTCTGCAAATCTGCAACAAACAAAGCATGGTAAAGACGGCCCTAACTAACAGCCTCTAGACAACTAGTCCAAGACACAAGACAAAAAGGGTGAAGTAAAGATGAAGAATGACATCGGGAAGTGGTGTGACTTCCACAAAATCCCCTGGCACAACACTAATGAATGTCACTCGAAATAGTCATTGGTGGCTGAGGTCAAAGACACGGAGCCGAACCCTGATTCGGAATCCGATCTAAAAAATATTGAAAATAAACAGATCATTTATGCAGACCTCACTGCTAATAGCGCGACCACAATAATTCAACTAGAAGAACTAGTAGATCCTGAAGAGGGGGAGGGCCTCTTCCAATCACATATGTGGGTGAAGGGGACCCCATTGCATTTCGTTGTTGATAACAACATCCAAAAGAACCTCATGTCAGCTAAGGTCGTCAAACAGTTGGGGTTGTCAACAACACCACACCCGCAGCCATACAACATCGGGTGGCTTCAACAGGGATGAGATCTTCACGTCAGCCAGCAGTGTCACATGTCTTATGGCATCCATCCCTTCAAGGATGAGGTAGTGTGTGATATTTCACCTCTTGATGTCTGTGATGTTGTTTTTGGCCAACCATATATGTGGAAACATCATGTTTTCTATGAGTCTAGACCTCGTAGTGTCATTATTACTCTGGGAGGTCAGCTCTACAAGATACCAGAGGTAGTTCTAACTACTGCTCCACCAAAACAGTGTCGCGAGGTAATGTCCCATACTACAAAATTCATCCTCTTCACAGTTTGTTCAAAGGATGCACAGAAGACCACTACAACCACTGCAGCCTCAACACCTTCTATCCAGAAAAAACATATTTTCGAAGAAGATATTGTTTCTTCACCTACAATGGTGCCTACACAATGCCCCATCCAACCTAGAGATAATAGATTGGTGGAACATATTCAACCCCTCCAGTAACAGGTTTGTGACAGTCTTCCACAAGCAAAGAATCAAAATTTCTCCAACAAGGCACGCAACTGACCAAGCTACAGAAAATGATTTCCCCTTTTCCTTGGGCACTCAACGCAATGGAGAGCATTGCTTCCCAAGGGGGGAGGATTGATCCAGATGGATATTGGTGGCCACCCATTTGTTCCAACTGGTTCCTATTGTTAGTTTTTAGTACAGCACATTCTTCTATACTTCTTTGTAATTGTGGGTTCTACACTTTTGGGGTTTTCTGAAGCCTTACACATCTTTCAGGTGGATATTGGTGGCCTCCCACTTAATCCAACTGGATTATTTTGTATGTTTTCATGTCAGCACATCTTGTTGTACTTCCAGATCCGTTTTGGGGCCCTAAATAGTGTTTTTTTGGCTCACCATAGCCAAACTATAGACGGAGTCAGAATTTGACAGTGTAATGCATAGTTCTCGAAAAGTCCTTTCCAATGCGTTATCACCCACCTAAAACGGAGATCGTATGAAAAAGTTGTGACCCGGGGAAGTTAATGTACTAACTTACCCAAACGGGGCCCACGTGACTTTTGGCATTTCATCTCCTAGGGTTAGGTTTTTGGATGTCTAGGGTTTTGGCATTCTGGTTTATCATATAAATGCCTTCAAAGCCTCATTGTAATCATCTTCTGGTGAATGAGCGTATCCGTCACATCTCTTCTCAGAGATAAAGCTGCCACCATTCTAGCGAGTCTTACACTCTATATTTTTACAGTCTCTTTACAATTCTTTCATTAATAGAAATCAAGTGTTGATGTATTTCTTTGTTTCTAGCAATTTTCATGAGTGTTTCATTGTAATATATCTACTTTCATTTTGTTCCAAAAATAATCTGGATCACAAACACTTCATTTCAAATGAGGATGTTGATGAGAATATTTTCCCCTGGATTCCTAACCCTGGTTCCTCGCGGGTTAGAGAATCCAAGTGTTATAGCACAATCAACCTTCATTGGCACATGAAGATGCTCATGGTAAAAGTGTTTCTAAAAATAAATGAAGCCCATTAGGAGATTCTCCTCCAACTTGATGACGTGCTACTCCAAATCAAGCTCATGGACCACAAGATCAACCTAATTGTTGAGAAAATCGTCGGTCTAGACTTCTCCAAGATGGACTACCCTCGGCCCCAAGTTCCAAGAACAGACAACCATCCTCCCTTTGTCTAATTTCATTCATGATACTTATGTTTTATTTTTTTCTTTTAAATTCTAGAGGTCAGGGAGTTGTATCCCCACCTCAATCTAGCAATCAGCATGATATGGAGATACCTTTTAGACTTTTCTATGCTAGTTTTAGTTTGGAACATATCGTGGTCTGTGGTTTCAAGTCAAATTGGTTTCTTAAGACATTGTAGCTTGATAAAGTGTTTTTTTGTTGCTAGTCTAGTTTCCCCAGTGGCAGACTAGAAGCACAAACAATGTATAGTTCCTTTTGCAGTTAATAGAAAGTAGCATGAATAGTTTACAAAGAAAAACAATGAGACGATGCAATTATCAAGTGAAACAACGTTAACAATAACATAGTGTGAACCAATTTCAAAATACATATTATAATGTTGCGAAAGAGATTCTTGGTCATACACTGAAGTCCATTATTTTTTTGGTTGTATTCTAAACATTCTACGTTTTAGCTCTTTTCTGGGGATATTATTCGATTAATTTTTCCCGAAATTCGGTGAGAAATTGTTGGATCTGCAAATTTGAATGGTTAAGTCTATATAATTTGAGTGCCCCAAGGTTTTTTCGAGACGTTGAATCCATGTATGCATTCAGAAATGCAATTTAAACAACAAAAAATTATGATTTCACCCAAATTTATATCATCGGATTCCCACGAAAAATGCCAAAACATAGAACGTTTAGACAATGCCCTTTTTTTGGTTGGGTGTGATTCCTCTATTAATATTTGCACATTAAAACCATTATAATATTAAGATATATACAATGCATTAAAACCAAAAGCATGCAGTAGAATGTAAATAGAATCATGACGGGCATATAAGGTTGGAGAAAGCGACTATTACTATGGCAACGCAAGAGAGATAGGGTATGACCTTCACTACAATATCTCAGGTTAAAGGTTTGAATGGTCTTCAAAATCAACTTCCTTTCGCATATGATCAATATGAAAAGATGGGAAAGCTAGCAAGTGTAGGTAAAAGAAGAGCAAAATAATACAATTTGAAATTGAGCATTGCATAATCTACATGTTATTTATTATATGCATTCTATTACTTTCTTACGACTCACCTGCTTCCTCAATAAATATTATATTGTTACTTTATCACTATTCACCTTAATTTTCATATAACTTTTGAAGTGGTTTTGTTCATAGTACTCTCTAGATCATAGATGATGCTTAGTAAATTTCAAAGAATCAAATTCATCTAAAACATGTAATATATACAACGATGATCCTCTAAAATTTTGAGTGGTTGCCCCCAATCGAAACCAACCTAAATCCATCTTAACTTTGGATATATCAAGCATCGAGAGTGATCAAATCCTTTGAGATGCAAACCATTCTTCAAGTTTTACACTAAAAAAAAAGTTTGCATGTGAAGAAATTTGATTTCTCTCAATGCTTAATAAATCCAAAATTAATAAAGAACTAAATTAATTTTAAAAATCATAAATATAAATTTTAAATATAAATAAAATTAAAATTAAACAAACTAACCTATATATATGAAAATAGCTTAAGATTAAGAGAATTTAAAAAAAAAAAATGAAAATTACATAAAATTAAAAACAAATTACATCATAAAAATAACATTAAAAATAAAATTAATTTATGCAAATTCGAAGAGTCTCAATACAAACTGAGTGGGTCTAATGGTTAAGAATGTGTCTTTCCTCCACAAGTTCAAATCCATAGGAGAGTAGGGTATGTATACCTTCTTAGAATTTAGTAGTCACATCGCTACGAAATCTCTTATCCCACAAACAAAGAGGTCTCATATACCAATTTGATATCTCGCTTCATCATAACCTTAAAAATAAATTATTATATTTAAATTTATTTGTTTATGTTCTAGTTTAAAATTTAAATTTTTACATTATTTATTTTCAATTTTAAAAATTATTTATTTTTTAATATTTTATCATTTATAAAAAACATTTTATTTTTATTTTTATATTTAAATTTTATTTAATTATAAATATTTTTAACCAATTTTAATTTAATTTTTTTAATTTAGATTACATATTCTTAACCTTTAAAAACAATAAACATTTATTTTTGGTTTCTAAACACTTTTTTAAAAAGATTGCCAAACCCACTAATCACCTAATCATATATTTTAACGTGAGTTGTTTTGGCATGAGTCGCCCAATAGACCTTGTCTTTGTATTATATTAGAATTTGGTATTTAATATTATTTGTTTTTTTTTTCTTCCACACGCTTAGAATAATTAATACTATTCATGCAATGTCATGTGGAATTGTTGTTGGCATGGGGTTACGGAACAAATTAGCATAATTATATGGTCATAACGATTCTCAATATTATATATATTGTTATTTAATATTTGGACCCTAATAATTATCATTATTAGATGTGTTAAAGAGGAGTTGGATCTTTGTGGGGACTACCACCATCCCTTATAATTAACCATGTAATAATTATTTATGTTTGAATGCATACACATTAATTAACCATGTTATAATTATTTATGTTTGAATGCATACACATGAGTGTTGGTAAGTTGAAATGGGGAGAATCTTTCCCCACCCACCAAATATTTGTCCTATTCATATGGTGAGGTTTTCTCCATGATTGTACTAGTGGGGCCATGATTGTATTAGTGGGGTTTATGGTTAGTGGGTTGATGTTTGGCTAAACATTGTGATTTACAATACTCAAAATTATGTTTCAACACACATAACTAGAGATTTATGGTATCTTTCAAAAAAAAAATGTTGACTTTCTAAATGTTATATTCTTTATTATTTATGATTTTTTCAATTAAAGTTTTCTTTAAATTATATTAATTGGCAAAAGTATGTGCATGTTTTAACTTAAAAAACAAGTTGTCATTATTTTTCACTAGCAAAGTCAACACCTCAAAATTTAACCTTGGATTAATCCAAAACTCCCTTCATCATGAAATCTCAATGATAAACATGAGGCCTATACTCAATATAGATAACTACTCTACAACAAAACTAATGGTAGGAGGAGGGTGGTCATGGTTCTCTCGGGCCTTACCCCACTCAGTTGTTATAGGATCGACATCGATAGAAACAATGAGGCTCAAGCCTACATCAATATGTGACTCTAGGGTTAGGGTCTCTCCAAGATAGTAAGTGTTAGAGTAGGAAATTGTTTGTCATGACATAGGGGTCCAATAGAAAGACTATGAATGTGCTCTTGACTCTCTCAAACCTATCGACCAACCCTGTAGTGAGGCCCATTGTGATTTGACCCAGTGAAACTAGGTTGACATGGTGGCCCTTATCGACCATGAGGATATATAGGTACTTTTCTCATCATACATGGGGCCCAGTACCAATACTCAATAAGTTGTTGGCGATGCTCCATCTCCAACTGTACTTTGTGGGTCTATATAGTGATCTACAAGAGCAAGCTTGCACACATTAGTGTTGCATTGAACTAAGAGAATCAAAGTGATGATGCAACAACATTAAATTGAGCATCATTTCTTTTTTCCATATCAAAAAGAGGACTTTAGTTTGGAATAACTTCCAAGTGACCTGAAACTCAATGGCTTATGGGAAGTGATTGTTTAGCAAGGTAGACCACCATGTCAACAATGCAGGGAACTATTGTTTATAAACAAACTTTACCCAGGCCTAAAGATTTCAAGCGAGGGGACATAACCATAAAAGGTATTTCAAGGTTTTTGCATGACCACGTTGTGAATAGTATGGGTTTTACACTACCAAGTATTTGAATCTTTTGTCTATAGGTAGACCTCCTACCACTAAGCTCCACACAAAGAATGTTTTGTTTGGCTCAAGAATGGGCTTCCATGTGTTGTTTAAACAAAATAACCATATACTTTGCTTGGATTTTCAACCACCAAACTTTGTTCATCCAACCTTCAAGTAATGGCTTATAACAGAGCCACTTGTAACCCATGTCCAACTTGTACATGTGGAAGGAAATAGTTGTACCTAATTTCCAATCTTGCCACCATGTGTCAGGTGTTGGAAGGCGTAATTTTAATATCAAGTCATCATGGATGAGCCACTACATTTGGTCCATGACAATCTTATCAACATTAACCAGGAGAACTTTTTTTTGAGTTTAGCCAATGAAACCTAGTTTATGGGCAAGCCATTAAATAGATCATTGTGACTAAGTGAATGCCTTGTCAAAAATTCATTAGGGAATAAAACTTGGAGGATTTGATGAGTGGCTTACCTACAAAAAGAATCAAAGGTGACCACCATAAGCCATTAAATATATCATTATGATTAAGTGAATGCCATTAAATAGATCATTATGACTAAGTGAATGCCTTGTCAAAAAAGCCCCAGGGAATAAAACTAGGAGGATTTGATGAGTGGCTTACCTACAAAAAGAATCAAAGGTGACAACCATAAGCAACATTCATTAAACGAAAGCGAAAGATTGTATCTAAGAAAGATTGTATCTAAGGGAAGATTCTTTCCAAGCTAGGAAGGGTTTAATTACTTCCCATGTCTTCCAAACACTTTCTACAACAAAAGAACCTAGAATTTCAACTTGGAGGGGGTTACCAAAATACTTTGTAAAGAAATGCCTTGCCGTATCTTTTTTCCTAATGACACCCCTTATCTTACTTGATGTCTAAGAAAAACATTCCAAGTCTCTTTACCTTCCATATCCCAAATCACCCACTTGGAAAATAACACTTGGACCCTAACCTTAATTCTAATCATTCCCAACTCCACAAATTCTCTTAAGGTATAGTGTAAATCCCAACTAGCCCTATGGAAACCTAACCTTTGATTTGGTTTTTGCCTAGAGAAATTTGTGGAATCCTTTTCTAGTCAGCCATAGGCTACCTTAAAAGGGACCTAACAAGAATAGTAGTAGACATGTGTCTCACCCAACACTTTAGTACAGCAAAGAAAATTACATCATTAGTCACGTAGGGGAAACGCTAGGTTATGTTTGAGGGCGGTTGTAAAAGAATAACATGAGCCTGCCTATTACGAGAGTTAGCAAGAAGGCTAAATTGACTGCTCCTGCTAAAATGTCTGTTAAGGCTCCAGCGGATAGAAAAGACGATACATGGAATGAGAAAAAGATGGAGAAATGTTAGGAACCCCGGGAGAAAAAGAACTAATTAGTGATGATGAAAAAGCAAGAGGGGAGACTGAAGAGGCATAAATATTTCTGAATTTGTACCAATTCATTTGTATCGAAGAAAGAGACATTAACTTCCATATTCTACCCACCGCCCCGAAAAACAGTGTTGTAGGTCGCTGAGGCAAAAATAAGCTTACTTTTTTTTGGTTGGGACATATTGGGGCAGGGTAGTTACAGAGCCCTTATTTCGTAATTTTTAGCGGCAATATTCCATAGGGGAAGTAGGGTGTGTGAAAAGACTACCCCACCTCGAGTAAAGGACTATCTACTCCATCTTTTTGAATGGGCTAATAACCTCTGAATATATAGATATATAGATTATATCCCTGCCTTAATCTACTATTAAAGTTTCTTCCATTTTTTTTGTTTTTCATGTCGGTCGGATAGATTTGTAACTTCACTACAAATTTCATAGGTTTAGTGCTTTACTTATTGATCATGTTTTCTAGCCACTACATCACCACTTCCCTTACGTACTTAAGGAGGGCATCGAAAGAAAAAGGGAAACCCGTGAACTTAGAGATTTGGACCAAATGAATCCAAGTCTAGTTTTCAATGATAAGCTACTTACGCACTGGGTGTTGGCTCTAAAGCCTATTGGTAGCATTGGGCCTTAGCTCATCGAATACTAGATCCTGAGGTAGTGTAGAAAATAGTCAATCACTCTATCGTATGATTCTAGGATTGTTGGTCTTCTAAGATTGTCAAGAAGGAATCATTGGCAAAATGACAATTAACCAATTGGGCAGAGTCCAACTCAAGAAGAGGAATCCCTCAAATGTGTCCTTGATTAATTCTAGAATTAAGCAATTATCCCAGCACTTTAATGGTCGTGACATAAAGCATTAGAGACAAGGGGCAACCTTGCCTAATGAACCTATACAAATTTATTTTCTTTGTGTTTTCACCTAAAAATCG
>ML848339.1:9471-33818 GCA_009831015.1 Picea engelmannii | reverse complement strand
CCCTCATCTCAACATTTAAATGCTAAATTACTAATTGAAGTGGTGAAAAGAAATTCAATGTGGGAAATCTTACAACTTCATTGGGGTACTGAACAGGCTCGCTGGCAGTGAAGCAATGTTCACATATCTGATAGGCTGTTATACATGGATTACAAGATGCTCTGGTAACTATTTCTCTTTTCAGCTAGATCTACATTCTAAGCTAATGGGACTCCCTAACTTAAAATATTGGAATTTCCTCACCTTGATGCGAACAAAATCAAAATATAGCCCACTAGAATGATTAAGGTTGTTTTGATTATCTTATACAAATCTGAGGTTAGTTTTAGGAAAGGAAAACCATTATAAGCCTAACTTGAGATCACCGAATGATTTAGTTTTGAGAGTTTTCAAAGTTAAGGATGAAATCCTAAAATCCTGTTTTGTGCTTTCTTCATAATGTATTTCACAGAACTGCAATAATGACTCCATTTACCCAATAAATGCACTCGGTCTACATGTTATTCTCGTCCCTCAAGGAGACAAGATCCCTAGATGGAGCCTATGTTGAAACATATATATATTTTTCTAAACCTTAGACTAAAATAAATTTCGTTTTTGTTTAAATAAAAAAAAAAAAGCACAAAAATGCACTTGGATAATCACCGTTGAAATAAAGTCCTCCGAATCAATCCAACGGTTTAAATGTCTTAGCAGATTATGGAGCCGCCTTTTCAATTAATGAATCAATCTATAATGAATCAATTAATGAATCAATCAATTAAGGTTTTCTTTTGAAATTTCGGGAGTTGGGCTTTTGCGAAGTATGAAGGTTCAATATTGAGCATCTTCAAAGTCATGATCCCCGGACTCATGAAAGTATTAAATGTTAAGTTGGGTTCATTAATGATTAAGTAAGATTAACAAAAAGTTAACCTCGTCGTGACTTTGCGATTCGGGATGCTTTTACATATAAAGGCTTTGAAGTCCCGATACCTGAAACCATGACATTTTAAAACTAATCACGATTAATTAAGAGTGATAAGTATGATTATAGTTAATTAAAACCTGTCATGACTTTGTGTTTCATAAGTCTTAGTTTAAACTTCTTTAAAGATCCCTAAGACTTGAAACACCGAAACTTGATTAAGTGATAGGTATGATTAATTAAGTTACTAAATCAGGATTATACTCTAATTAATCTATTTCTCAAAATTAACTCGGATACTTTCAAATTATGTGCTTTTCCCGAGATATCGACCATAAATGACATTAATATCTAATTTAGGGAAATGATTCCAAATAAGATCAGATTTTAATGCCCAAATATTTTTTATTAAAGGAATTAAACACGTTGTCAATGAAGGTATACGCATGGTTTATGAATTTAAGGCAAACAAGATTTTTAGTTCTGAATCACTTTCTTGTTTTCTTAGAGTTGGCTTAGTGAAATAACTAGTTTTCTACATTCTCATTCTCTGTAATAGGTAACAGAAATCTGAATTTGATATCATAGCTCCACGGAAAGCACCTAAAGCAACTGGTGAAAGTTTTGGGCAGAACACGGACGTTATTTTGGTTACTTCACCCAGAAGTATAAACATAGTTAAAACCTAGATGCATGTGTTCAACACCATACAATACGAAGTGGTAAACTGTCCCGATGATTTAAGAGACAATGAAAAGGATAATTTATCTACCAAATATAAGATTATCGCTCAAGTATAACTGCATAAGATAGAAACTAGGCCGAGGCTTTTACCTTACACCGACATTATTAGATGGTCATTGGATCATGTAGATACCCTGACTCGAACTATTTTCAACTCTCAGAAAGTAGTTGTTAGGTCGTTTCGATCGGAACACATACAGGTCATGTATAAATTGTCTGCAACATCAAACTTCGTTTATAACGCCATTTTTCTAATGAATTTTAATAATAAGGAGTGTGATCAGTATGGAAAGAGTCTTTTCGACCTGATCAAAGACTGGTGTTCACACCTAGAAAAGTTCAGATCTGAATCTCACGACGTATATTCCATCTCATTGCTTGAACCACAGTTCATATATATAGCCGTGATGATGTGCATAATTTATGGAAAAGAGAACATGACCCATTTCTTCCTACCATGGGTTCCCATTATTCACTCGGTGGCAGAAGGATTTTCTTTTGACTGGGCAAAGATGTTTTCATATAATCTAGCTAGCGAAATCTCAGAAAACCAAAAGGCAACCAACTTCATTCTTTATGTTAGCTTATGTGATGGACATCATTTGTTTCATGACGCCTTTCCCACTGATGAGCTAGAGTAAGACTCCAGACAATGCAGGACCAATTCATGATTACCATTCAAAGCTCTGGGAAGACAAGACAAAAGATTTATTTTATGAAATCTTTAATTGGGTAGTGGTGTCGATTCATATTGTTATATTTGGTCACCCACTACCAAGAATTTCAAACAAGGTTATGGTTAGCCTAGGTAAAGTGGCAGACTGGTACATAGAGGGACATTTCTCTTATATTAGAGTTCTTGGTTGCTCAGTCCCTCCATATGAATTACCGCAATTTTTACCAGAAAGACTGGTGTGTCGTGAAGTTGCATGACAAATTGTACTCGACGGGATTAGCAAAGAGATAAAAGTTGTGTAGAAAAAGGTATAGCCATCTTTTCCTTTGTCTATTGGATCATTTTCCTTATTGGATTTTGGTCACTCCAAGGTGGAGGTTGTGGATTTAGAAGAGATAAAGTTGGTTAGCATTGAATTCAAGAAGCACGACCCATAGAGAGTCGTGGGAAACCATATGGCCTATTGCAATCTTAAAAAGTATGAACACAAAGAGTCCCCTCATGACAAAATGTTCTGAGGGGTAAGATCTTACTAAGAAGTTTTGAGCCGAGTTCGAGCTCTTCTACCTGGTGAAATGGATGAGTTTTACAATTCCCAAAAACACCAAAGAAGTGTCCTACCCAAAGTATTAAAAGGGGAAAGCCTAAAATCTCCAGATACACAACAAGCATAGACCCAAAATCCAGAAGCTGGAAGATCTACTAAACAATAAATCCTGGAAAACCTGAAGAAAGTTGAGGTCTCAATTTAGAAGGGAAATATCCCAGAGACGAAGATATTAGATAACCAGGGAAAAGATAAAAAAGAGACAATAATAAAGAACGGAGAAGATAAACCGCTGTCTTTGCCTGAGAAATCAACTATTGAAGAAGCCGAGAAAACGTTATCCACAGAAATTGGCAACCCCATTGAGGTTGTCACACCATTATAGTTCACTAGAGGAAACCCTAATACAGAGGCAATGTTCATAAGTGATTTCATGCCTATCCCTGTCTAGGAGATACCTCCCACTGAGTTATTTTTTAGTAAGAAAAGAAAGTCCGTGGTGAAGAAAGAAATGCACATGAGAGAGGGTGCAATGGTAAAAAAGCATAGAGTATTATTAGATGGGAAAATTTGGAAGAAGAAGATTTTCCTACAGAGGTGGCAGGCTCTTTGGGATCTTTTGCAATGGGCAACTTGTTCTCTCTTGATAATATGAAAGAAAGGCTAAGGCAGAGGAATCATATGAAAATCAGTTGCGAGATCAAATAAGGAATACAGAGAATAATATCAAAAAAGAGGTCAGTAAAGGACTCGAGCAGGCCAGAGCCAAAGACAAACAAGAAATTCAACAACTTAAATCTGATCTTGAAGAAGTACACAAGACTGATCAAGCAAGTCAAGGGAAGGTCATCCAACAAGAAGAATTAGTAAGGCAACTGCAAGATAAATTGAGTTCTACTAAAATCCAGGTTGTAAATATAGCAGTGTTTCAAGCCCAGGCACTGAAAGTGCATCAGAAGCTGGAAGTAGTACAACAAAGCCTGTTTTCTGAGGTAGGGATCATCCAATATTATTTTCGGGAGATGGGTCAGTAATTAGATAATATTGGTTTCAGAGAAAAAGAGGCTACTGCAGCCCGAACCACCTTCTAAAAGGTAGTCGTATCTTCGTCTAGAGAAGAGGTACCAGTAACTCCCAGTTTGACTGTCATAGAAAAAATCAGGGGTGATATCATACGAAAGGCATGGGAGGCAAATATAGCCGAGAGTAAGAAAGTGGCCAAAGAAATAGAGGAAGATTGTGAAGAGGCTTTTGATTTGCTAGATAAAGAATCACTAGGCATTGGAAAGGACTATTGTGTTGTAGTACTAGGACAAATCAATGTTATTAAGCATCAATTTGACATCAAAGAAAGCTTAAATGAAGCTCAGATTGAAATTTCACAGTTGAAACAGGTTAACGTCGCTCAAATGGATAGATGGCTGGTAAAGCCAAATCTACAGTTGCAGTCAATAAATTTTGAAGGTAAAAGGATTGAATACAGGTGCGTCGAGTGTCTTGAGCCAAGTGAAGGGAGTACTTCAAAGAAATAAGAAGTAACACATGCATGCCAGTTCTGCCGATATGAAAGAGAGATATAAAGTAATCAAATTAAGCGATTCAATTTTTTATTTTGTAACCGTTAGCATCTAGGAGTAAGGAGAATTCCAACCGTCTAGGGTTGGTAACCTTTTGTATAAATATAATTTCAAAAGACTTAAAGAAGGCTTTTTCTTGACTGAAGGAAATGAAGAAATCTCTCCTTTTCGAGAATTAATACAAATTGCAAACCAAAGACTCCATATTTTGTCAATCTTGAGTTATGTGTTCTTTTGTTCTTTCATATTCCAACATCTTTATTCATATGTCTTTGATGAATGCCTAATAACAACTTAGTACAACATCTAATATGGTTATATGTTTATTTGGTTATCTGATTGCTTACAGATTTTCCTCCATGTTTGCTATAAGCAAACATAAGACCTGAGAGTTAGTTAGATTTCCACATTTTATGCTTCATTAAAATTATCACATCCATTTTTCTTCTTCTATATCAGAGTGAGATTCTTCTATGATTAATGCCTCACTTTGTTTTAACAACTTTATGTTTTTCTTTCATCACATTCATTATTTTCAAATTTGACTCAGACATGGAAAACGACCTCTAAATTGTTATACTATTAATTCAATTTCAGGATTTTTTCTCATATTATTGAAAATAGAAAAAGAAAACATAAAAACAACAAATCTTTTAATTTTCTTTTCTCCATGATTGTACCTGTTGCAAGACAGCCTAATATAGAACTTGGTCTTACAGATCATACCAACATCTCTTTAACCTTGTTTAATACCATCTTAGATACTGCTAACACCCGGGTTGAACTTGAACGTTCATGGGCAGTAATTGAACAAGACATAAGCATCCAGGAACGTTGGGAAGCTAGGCAAAGACAACTTAGAAATCAGCCATAGATTCTTTCCCTAAAGAATTGATTTTTCTTTCCATATCTTAAGTTCTCTTTATTTTTCAGATGCCTTGACATTATAATTTGAAGCCATAAGTATAAACTCAAGAACAACATATACAAAAGAATAAATAACCAATTCCCAAATCCTTATAACTAACCCATCAGATCCGAGTTGGGTTTTACACATTAAGCAAGTTGAAAATTGGCCACTATAGGAAAATCTAGGCAATTTGGTTTTGAAGAACCGCTCAGATAGCCCAGATCGTGCACTTTTTGGGGAATATTTCCCTCATGTCACCAAAATGGCCCTATTCCACACAAAACCCATGTTGCGGAATTTGTTGATTCTCCCACATCTCTCCACAAGTCACCTCTGAGTATTACTGCATGAAAACTTTGTTTTTCATAATTGATTACAAGAAAAATGGCTCAAATCTCCATTGTAGTGTTGGACATGGTTATTCCTTGATATTTTGAGTCGGTTCCTTGATTGTCTAATGAGATAATCCTCGGGTTTTTGACTAATTGTTCCCTTATTTCTAGCTTTTGAATGCCATATTTGTTGAACAGTTTGCAAATTTTCCTGTAATGATTTCGAAATTATTGTAATGTTGTTGATGTTGACCGAGTGTTGACCACATGGCTCCATACACTAAAACAATGAAAAAATAGGCAATTATTCATCTTCAGGCTTCTAGGAAATAACTCCAAGTGGAATTTCTCCTTAAGACTGAGGGAAAGTATCTGAACCACCAATTCCTGTAATCACTCAAAAATACCATTAATTCCTGTAATTACTGATTTTGAGGCAGTAAATTGCAAAATTAGCTTTAATTGTCATTTACAAGGAAAACTTTAGAGTTTCTTTCCAAAAGACATCTTATACTTTGTTTTTGCACATTATACCATGAGAATGGATGTACATAAGAAAAAAAGAAGGTTTGCAAGGAAAAAATGGAGGTGAAAGGACATGGTGAAAATATCAAAATTGACACCCAACATCTCCCCCAAACAGAGCATATTGCATGTCCTCGTGCAATTTATTGTAAGGTAGTCTATCAAACTTTCAAAATTATGGGTCTGATCCTATTCCTTAGTTCTTCCTTCACATGATCAGAATCAACATCATCCCCCTTCTTATTTTGTTTACCTTTTGTTTTTATTTCTAGGGTGTCAATTTTGAGTCTTCTCAGTAGACTAGGGTTGCAAGTGATAAGAGTGGGAATTGAGCAGAGAATATGAATGCAATGGATTTTGTGAAATAGTCATGTAATAAAATGATTATGTATGAATCTCTTCACTTGGTAATAATGGCGCATATATATCGTATATGGATAGATAGGTGTATAACTATTATGGCCAAGCCATGGGAAAATCCATGGGAGATCGTGGAAGGTGGTAAATTATGAGACAATTATGAAACATGATTACGTAAATTCCCTTAATTGACTGCGGAGGATAATCAAAATGATTATGGAAAATCATGGATGGAAAAATCAAGGTATCGAGGAGTAATATTTTTGACTTATAATATATGGTAAGTGGATTTAGTACATAAGATGAATTTGAATTTATCCCTTAGTTTAACAAGTAAATAACGATAAAACTATTTGCATGCCACTTACGTTTACCATGGAGTACTACCTCTACAACCTGGTTTTATTCTCAATATCATGCAGACTTATTTGAACCAGTGTTTCTTCAATCTGATCTTGAATTACAAGAATTTGCTTTGATTTGTAGGGAATGTCTGTGATTTTCTCTTTCATGGATTTCCCAAAATCCTTTATTGCAAGAATTTCAATGTAGAAGAAAATTTTATGTAGGAATTAAGCTTCAGTTGCACGAAATTAATCTTGATCTACATGAATTAATCTTCATTTGCAACAAATTAATACCGAGCTACATGAATTATAGGAAGACCGGGAGCTATAAAGAATGATCATACCAAGAATGTTGAAAATTGTTGTTGAAAAAGACACGTTAATGTGGATGTTGTAACTTTTGGAAAGATGAACCTATGTTGAAAAAAATATCCATCATGATGACTAGAGTCTAGTGGGTTGTTTTACATTATATTTGATGTATCGTCTGTTAATATTACTGATCATTTTTCACAATGCTTGCATTATTACAGTACATAAATTGTCTTCAATTAACATAATTCCTCTATCATTGGAGGAAATTTCTTATACCTTTCCTTTTGAAAAAGATGAAGTTCTTTTATTCCCTGTACCAACATTGTTCTTCTGTTGAACTAGATTTTGATGCTTACAAGAGGAAGAAAAAATATGCTATTGTTGATCAAAGAAATGACCATGTTGAAAAGACTAATTGCTCTGATATTTCTGGAAAGAAAATGTGCAGGAAATTTATACAATGCTCAAAAAATGAGCTCTGCCAGCCAATTTCCTAGTTTTCAAGCAGAGCTCGTGTTTAGATGCATCATGAATCCTAGTTTTCACAATCTAAGCATTATTTTTCTCTTTACTTTTTATTTATTATATTTTTATTTATTCTACCATCCAACTTTACTTGAAAAAGAAAATCTTCTTTCAAGTGTATAAATACTTTCAATGCATGCATTCACGTAGCAATATCTCTAGTGTATCCATATCCAAATATACCTTAATGAATATCGGGATATTAGAGGTCAACTTCTTTTGTAGAGATGGTGCCAAGAATTGTTGAAATATGTAGTGAAGCTACAGACTAGTGACTGATTGAAACCAAACTTTTGTATGATCCTTGTTTCCTTATTTTTTGTAGTTTTCATTTCATGAAGTTCTTCAAAGAATTGATCTTCATATTCCTGGGTACACAAGGGATCCAGTGACAAGCATCCAAGAAACTCTTCAATTTTTGGATCTAGTATCTGCTCCTCATCATATATTATCCATGACTCATTGATCTTGTCTTTTTGTTCATAAGGATTAGAAGAAACTTCTAAATCGTCCTCTTGTGTGGTATGTTCATGGATTTTTTGTTCTTGAACTGCTTCATGAGGTGCAAATTCACCCCTAGTGATGATTCTGAACTTTGGATAGGGATTTGAGAAAATCCTTGTAGCAACACATCCTCCCTTGCTCGACAAATTCTTGAGTATTTTTAAGTTCTTCTGGTTGTTCAAGATGTTCTGCTCATGAATGGATTAGTGTATGGGGGGTTTTTACAAAACAAATACTTCTCTATCTCAACGAAATAAATGAAATCAGACTCAAACACACCACACCAAACAAAATTAAAGAAAAATATGATCATGTACTCAAATGCCCTCACACTATTAAGACCCTGTTGTCACCAAGTTGTCTATTGACGTGAGTTAGCTTTCTTTCCATGAAATAAAAAAAACTCACATAAAAGGAAACACACTTACAGTTCCAACATGACTAGGGCTTGGAGATACCCACTAAAGTGGATGTGCGGGTTCTTACCTCTTGTTTGACCATTTCCACTCCTCCAAGTCATAAATGTTAGTGAAATAAACAAAAAGCAAGACAAATACTAAGAACCAAAGAAAAACATAAAACTTGCAATATCAAAAGTAATTCCTTTAGTTCCTCCATGGAAACAATGCCAAAATGTTGGGTTGATCTAGTGGTCTAGATTCCTCTCCATTTATTATCAATCCGAGTAAGTAAACATATGAGACACAAGAACAATATGTGCAAAACTAGTCTTTAAATTGCCTATGAACACCTATTGAAAATCAAACAATAAAATGCCAAACTCGTAATCATAAATCAATTCCTATGATTATAGTCACTTGGAATTGACCATCAAATGGTAGGTACTAAAATTGCAAGAATTCACTGTGGGTGCTTGCTCACAAACACACTCTGTCTTGGTCAACTAAATTTTGAAATAAAAAAAGGAGTATTTTTTATTAAAAGCTTGGTTGAAAGTAGACTCACTCTTTTTGACACTGAAATGTGCAAGCAAGAAAACCTACAAACTATGTTTAATCTTTAATTATATTCTGTGAGAACCATTGGTATAGCACAGTAGATGGAAGAGCATTCAAATATTTGATTGTATTTGCATCATCATCCTAAACAATTACTCACCATACATAAATCAACGTTGTTAGTAATATAAAATTATGCATCAACATGAAATTACAGTGAATAGGAAAAAATAACAAGTATGAAAGAAACTAAGAGAAAATACTTCCAACACACACACGCTACTTAAAGATAAACAACACAAACTAGGGGGCCTTCCTGGATATGTTGTCAAATAAAACTTGAAACTTTAAAAGAGCTTCAACACATAAAATGATTCAGAACTCCTTTGTATTGACTGTAAGGAAAATATCGACAATTACAATTTATGTTTAAGTTCATAACCATATTCTCACTTTTTGATTCCCCATGTACTATTATTTGAAGATTAATTATACAAAAGAATAAATAACCAATTACTAAATCCTTAGAACTAACCCATCAGATTTGAGTTGGGTTTTACAAAATAAGAAAGTTGAAAATCGACCGCTATAGGAAAATCTAGGCAATTTTGTTCTTAAGAAACACTCGTACAACCCACGTCATGTACGTTTTGAGGAATCTTTCTCACTTGTCTCCTAAATGGCCTTATTCCGCACAAAACCCATGTTGTGGAATTTTTTTATACTCCTGCATCACTCCACAAATAGCCTCTGAGTATCACTACATGAACACTTTGTTTTTCAGAATTGATTACAAGAAAAATGGCTCAGATCTCCATTGTAGCATTGGACATGGTACATGGGGAGGACAGGATTGGCGGGATATTGATTTCTCAACAATAGGAACCACATAATCAACAACAAGAGTATCTTATAGACCCATTAAGGTCATCACATGTCACTTACAAGGAATTGAACATGGGTGGGGAGGATAACAACCATTCCTCCCAACCACCCAAGCTACATCCAATGGACGTTTGAATGTTGTATTTGCTGAACAATTTGCAGATTTTCCTGTAATGCCTGGGAAATTCATGTAATGTTGTTGATGTTGACTGAGTGTTGACCACAAGGATCCATACACTAAAACAATGGAAAAACATGTAATTATTCATCACGAGGCTTCTAGGAAACAACTCCAAGTGGAATTTCTCCTTAATACTAAGGGAAAGTACCCAAACCACCAATTCTTGTAATGACTAAAAAATACCATTAATTCCTGTAATTACTGATTTTTAGGAAGTAAATTGCAAAATTAGCTTTAATTATTATTTACAAGAAAAACTTAAGAGTTTCTTTCCAAAATACATCTTATACCTTGTTTGTGCACATTATACCATGAGAATGGATGGACATAAGAAAAAGTGGAAGTTTGCAAGGAAAAAATGGAGGTTAAAGGGCATGGTGAAAAGATCAAAATTGACACCAAACAACTACTGTAAACTTAAACTATATTGGTTATCATAAAACTTATGCAAAATCATAATGTCAATGAAGTCATTCAAGTGTTCATCTTTGGTCCATTCAATCAAATATCACAGCCTTCTTCCTAAGAGATAAGCACCATGCACTTTTGCACAATATCCCCTTTTACATGAGACTTGTGTCATGATTGTTGTGATATTTGGATCCCCTAGACAATATGTCTTGTTCCTAAAATCAGAGTCAATCAAACTAAACAAACATGACCATAAGAATTCAATTCCATCTATCTTCTAAAGATACTGGTCCACCAACAAATTTTAGTCATAAAAATCTGATTAAAAAATTATTAACATTGCACCCCAAGTGTTTCCTCTGATTATTAATGATAATGATGTAAAACATTTGTATAATCATCTTCAACCTTGTGAGAGGTAAGAGAAAATTATTATGTAAATGATAGCAATTAATAAACTTTGGTAAGGTGCAAATAATCCCAAGTCACAACCTATATGGATTGAATCCCCCATCATAAATGAAAGATAGAATTAGAAATCATAAATGAATGAAGTGATTAAGATCTAATTTCTAATTGATGATAAATTGATGTTTGTTGTGATGGGAAAATCCATCAAATTAATATCCTCGATTTCCCAAGAGTGTTCCAAGTAGAGAAACCATAAATTTCACTTCAGTGAGCTTACATATGGCATAGAATATTAGGAAATGGAATTTCGATGAATGTGTCACATATGTCTCTCTAGTAGATAGATTTTCCATAAAAAAGAAATAGGAAGATAATTCATAAAACAAAATCAACAAGCTCATGAGTAAGAGAGATCAAATAAAAGATATTCCAACATGACCCAAACATTCTTATTTTTCCAAGTTATGAATAAAATTGTTTTTGGGTTCAAGAAATGTTGAAGAGTGTGGGCCTAATGAATTGATGAGTTACAACCCACAAGAAATTCGAATCTTGAAACTTGTTATCATCGCTAAGATGAAAACAAATGTTGAAAATTTGAAATTTAAAACCTTAGAAATTGCATTGAGATTTAACACCGAGGTATTTACAACTCCCAAGCATTTGAATGATTTCAATTTTGAGATAAGAAACGATACTCAACCATGATAAACATTAGATTAGTCAAGTAGGTAACTAGAATGAGTGACTCAAAATCAACAAATACAAAGTATGAAAAGAGCGGGTCTGAAATCCCCATTGAAGTACTAGGATTGAGTCTTTATTCAACCAATGAATTAGGGAATATAATGATTGATTCTCAATCATTTTTTGAAATATATTTGAACAGGAAGATTTAAATAATAGTGTTGTCCAAAGTGTTAAAACATGTTTCTAGACAATCTAAAAGAATATCTCTTGGTGTTGTGTATAAGAGGAAACTTGGATCAAGTAAGCTGCAAGATAAAAGGTAAACTCCTCCCTGAAAGAGTAACTAAATAGAGCATAAGATGTGTGGATCCAATGCCTTAAATTAAAACTGAAAGTGTTGAAAGCAATCAACTCAAAATGAAAAATCAGTTGACATGACTATGCTAAATTATGCTTGTTGAAAGTAACCAATGAAAATAGTCAATGGGAATGAAACCATTTGGATAAGTCCAAACCCATGATAAAATAATCATTCAAAGAAATTACAAGGAGTTGGAGTGGGTTTAATTTCAGATGGGCATAATTTAACATTCAAAATTTCCATTCACCATGTATGCGAAAACAAGAAAATCATAACTCTAAAGAAATTCAATCAAGAAAAATCTTCAAATTAGAATCATGTGTATGTAAATATGGAACAAATATGTGTGTTCATTTTCACCATAAGAGGGATTCAATAATATGTTTTATTTAAAAGACCCACTTGTAAGATGACAAAAAGATTGGAAAAAAAATTGACATGGTGAAGAATGAATATAATCAGTGATCTGAAAATTACCCCAACACATGGAAAGTTTTAAGAATGAAACAAAACAAATTTTCCCATATAAAAAATTATATTTTAATTTAAAGATCCATTTAAGGGGAAAAAATTAGTATGCAAGCCTTCTATTTATATCCACCTTTGCTAAGAACTTCATGTATTTTTCATCCAACAGTAATGAAAAGAAAAGGAAAACAAAAAAACTAACTAAAAATTGGAAACCAAAATTAAACTATGTGTAAAGAAAGGAAAGTAGCCTATTCTATCCTACTCCTATCCTACACTACATTGGCTGAAAAATGAACTATATAAATGCATAATGTCAATGTATCCATCCATATAATTCCAAGCCTGCAAACACATGTTCATCATAAGAAAAAATAGTGAAGGAGCTTGGAGTAGAAATAAACTAAAAATAGGAAAAATTGAAACATGAACAACTCTATCCAACAAATTAAAAATATCATAGTGATAAGTCATGGGAAATTTATCCAAGTATGATCCCTCTAACCATGCTTTAATTCTATAATAAAATATACCATGACTAATGTAGAATTGATGAAGGGAGTTTAGGGAAAGTAGCATACCAAATGAGAACCATGTGTAAATTCTATGTGAAGCGTACTTGGTGAGAGAATATTTATGCGAGTAAACTTGTTTATCCATGAAGACAAACCAAAAGAATGAGGTCCTGACATAACCATCGGTGTAGACCGAAGTGGCTCATTGTATTGGTAAGCCTCCCTGGACTCGTACTTCAAGCAACCATCAAGTTGAGATAAATTAATGAAATCAAATGATATGCATATAGTAGCATCCACCATGGTATGGGAGATAATTTCAAAACAATGGTAAGATCCACTAGTATCAACAATATCAACTAGAGGGCTACTTGAACAAGAAGACTCTCTACTAATAAAAAATGAATGTGAAATAGAAGAAGACATGGTATGATATATATCTGCTACAACATTTCTATCATCCCATGAAAAAGGTTGATAAGGCATATAATTACTAAGTTCATGGGAAGAGGTTGTATCCTCTCTATCTTCCATATGCACATTACCATCATCAAGTACTTCAAAAAGGGTCGACCCTATTGAGTTTATTTGAATATGATAATGGGTGGCTTCATGTAAGGTTAAACCATTAAAGAGATCGAGATACAAAAAATAATAAGTAGAAGAATTAAGACAATGAAAAGCCTCTCTTGAACAAGAAACATTTCCAAAAAGTGACTCTTTGAATAGTAGTTCCTCCTCACTAAGAACATTGGTGACTGATTGTGAATCGATAGGTTCTGCACTAGGAATTGTTTCACAATCAACACCTTCTTTCTCAACACATGGTTTTCCTCTTCCAAGTGAAAAGTGAATTGTTGTGCTAAAAGAGGTATGTCATGTGTGTTAATTTATTCTTCTTGAGTGAAAATATCATCGTTGTTTTCTTTCTCTTGCATAATATGAGAATTTGAAATATCTTTCAAAACATGTTCATGGTTAGAAGAGAGGAGCAAATAAAAATAATTATTAGAACAATAAGGTTCAATAATTAATCCACCAGTAGTAGGAAAACATTCTTGAACTATATCGGTTAAACTAGGAGAATTTATAATAGCGGGATAATTCAAATCATCATAAATTAATTTCACTTTATCTATGGGTGAGGGATTCATGTCATGAGAGGCCATATTTTCTTCATTAAAAAAATGATCAACATTCATGTATTTCCCCATAGCTTCCTCTTCCATTCCTTGTGAAGGACAAGATGAAATAGGATAATGAGAACCTGACATAACCATCGGTGTGACCTGAAGTGTCCCATTATCAGAAGAAAAAAAACCCTCCTCTTGGTCAGCTATAGAAAAATATGAACTTGAATTTACAACGCAAGAGGTCTCCTTTTCATCACAAGAAAGGAAAGGGAGAATCTATTGTTGGGAGGATACATATGCTTCTATTGAAAAATAATTCTTTCTCTGATATTTATCCCCCATAGTAGAGAAATATCTAGACATATGAAGTCCAAATAAGACATTAATATTTTCAACTTTTACATGCAAATCCAAATTTGCATGCAAAGGAACATTAAGCCATGATTTAGATTCTTCAACCATTAGCTGAAATGTTTCATTAGTAAGAGAAAATAAATGGATAATCAAATCATTGACAGAGGACCTATCATACAAAGGAAATATATAACAAAGATGCATAAATCTAATAAGAAAATCTTCAAGGGATTCATCATTCCTCTTCCCAAGCTCTGATATTTCTGCACACAAATTATAATAATTATAATTCTCAAAAGTATTCGAAAATTGACACATAAATTGCTCCCATGTGTGAATAGAGGCATTTGATAAATTTTCACACCATATCTTGACTCGACTTGGGAGAGTGAGAGTGAACAACCTGCAAATGACACTTCCATCAATAATATTTTGAGAACAAAAAAAATTCTATAATTGTAAAGCATGTTCAGATGTATAGGTTTCACCCTTGCCATCAAATTTAAGTTGCGAAAAGAAATGCAAAATGTTTCTAAGAGTCTTAAGAGGTAGAATATTAGAAAAACATCTCCATAAATGGATATGGAATGGATCCATGAATAAATTAAAAGAATTAATAAGAAGGGCTCCACGGGCTCATCTTGTCATCTGGCCCTCCTTCTAGCACCATTTTTGTTGATGGGTCCAAATGGACTATCAAGCAGATAAGGGAGAATGTTCGATGGTGGGTCCCAATTAGGCCTACTCTCGTTTGGTGTAGTGTTTTTGACCAGTATGTGGGCCTGATTTCCACTATGAATTAAAAGAAGAGAAAAGGGAAAGACAATGAACTATCCCCCAAAGAGTTCTAATTAATTCTAAACCAAACTAATCTAACCTAACTAATTCTAACTTATCCTGTAGGAGAAAAACTAATAAATGAGCACAATTTCAAATTATATTTTGATAGCGGAAATAGTTTATGGAAGGAAACAATATGTTAAAACAATAATATTTCAGATATCATCTCAAATAGTTGAATAGGAGACCTGTAACATCATCCATGTACTCATCATAAATCACAACAACATAAGAATTCTAAATTCTAAGCATAGAAATAGTTTGCATGATCAGCACTTAGAAAAACTTAAATAACAAATACATGTGTAGAGTAGTCCCACAAGAGTATTAACAATGTACACAATGGTAAAAATTCCCTTACTACATTCGACGAGTTCTCTTTTATAAGACAAGAGAGACTCCTTAGTTCTTCTGACTCTTCATTTCATTTCCCTTTGTTGTTTCATTATACAACTTCAAATTTCTTTTTCATTTTCATAAATGAACATGTGAGCAGTATAAATAGAAGCTAAAGGGATTATTGAACAATTACTCTCTCCCTAAGGAAGTTTACAAATAATATTCGTTTAAAAATATTTTTAACCCTACCCATTGGTGTCCTCTTATGTTCCTCGAGTTATTCTAGGAGTTTTTGACATGATTGCATTGATTAATATCATCCCATCTTATTATTCTATGTCCCGGCCTTCTAATGTGCTCTTGCAGGTCTGATTTCAACTCTTATAGCTCCACATGCGATTACTTGAACATTGCACAACCCATTTCCTGATTAAATTCGGGCCTCTTCTATTTTCTGCATTTTTTGAGAGTATTTACCCTCAATCTATCAATACTTTTTGTAACATCCTATTTTTATCTCTTCTATATTTTTGATGAGCTATCTTGGGCCTGATTTCATTTCTTGTAGCTCCAAATATGACCTTCTAAAGTTTGCAGAGTCAACTTCACCCCCAAATTCGTGACCTTTTGTTTTTCAATGTTTTTGATATCTTTTGTCACTTGTTTAGACCGAAGTCCTATCCCAATGCATTATTTGTCTCAATATCTTCCAACGAGGTATCCTGGGCTCGATTCTTACACATGTAGTTCAAGATATGTCCGATTGAAATTCGTCCCATAGTAAAATATAACCCAAAGTCCATAAAATACAAAAAATAACAAATGTGTGGTAAAATCCCATCGGACTCAAGTTATCAAAATGAGTCCATTCTGATGGGATATCGAATTGAGTCCACTTTGATTGGTAAAACCTCTTTGATGGCACATTCTCTCTGATGGCTAAAAAAATTATTAAAATAATACTACTTTCCCATGAGTTAATTCCCCCCAAAATATATTAAAATAATTCCAATTCCGATGGGTGCACGCTCTCCAAAATTATATTAAAATAATGCACGTTTGGATGGATTCCCATCATAGTATGATGGTCAAAAGTCAAATTTAGAGTGGTAAGTGGAGAGTTTGATGGGATCATCCTAATGGAGAATTATTCCAAAATTATATTAAAATAATGCACATTCTAATGGCCTCCCATTCTGATCGCTTCCCATCAGAGTTCGATGGTTAGAAGTCAATTTTGGAGTGGTAAGTGGAGATTCTGATGGACTCATCCCAATGGAGAATCATTTTGATAAGCTATCGAGATGGTTCTGTTTCAATGGATTGAGTCTAGTGGGGTGAACTTAAGCTTCGATGCGGTAGGCTTGATTTATTAATGAAATAATCATATAGTTCCCAAAGGTATTTGGGAGGAATGGATTCCATGAAGATAAGAGGTGTGTCTTAATGCGTTAGGGACCTAACCTCCCTAACCCATGACGTAGGTAGAATAATATACTTCCATGTAATAAAGGCCAATATTAATAAGGACAAGCAATAAGGAAGAATAAGTCAAATGTAAGAAGACCTAATAGAATCTTTTGCTTCTAGAAGGATCTTCCTCTAGATTGTTCTTTTGGATAAATATATTTAGTGTAAATAGGAGTAGAGGGTATGAGAAATTTTGTCTTGGAGATTCCTGTAATATAGATCTACTATGTTGGAGGTTTTCCCCTTGAAGAGACAAGTGAACATTGCTATCATTAATCAAGGTGCTCTTTCTGGTGTTATTTTGGTATTATTCCGGTATTGTTATGGTTATATCATTTTTTATCTGCCATTTCTAAGCTAAAATATTTTTGTTCTGCATACTATTTTATATCTGGAACACTACAAGTGGTATCATAGCACCTTCCTTGACAGAAAATTGTGGGTTAAATTTTTTCAAGGTAGAGACATATTCTGACGTCTTAAATCTACAAAGATATGTCGTTACACACATAAACCTATGGTTGGGGAGTCATACACGCAAGAAATACAAGTGGTACTTAAGCGCACATTTGTTGGCCACCCTCGTAACCCTTGTTGGTATCCCTTCAAGTGGTAGTGCATCAGACAACACCTGTATATGGATCAACCTAGATATCCTAAAGCCCTCCATAGATAAACTGATTGGCTGCCTGATTGTTATAGTGCAACTGAAAAAAACACTCGAGAAGATACTCTCTAGTACCTGGGCAGTCGGGTAGTATGGCTAAGGGCATGGTCTAGCCTCCTTAGTTGGTGCCTTAAGATATTGGGCCGAGTACTATTGTTGGACCTCGCATGTATATCAAAGAGCTATAGTACAAGGCAAGCCCTTGTCTGTAGAAACCCTGAATATCCTACCCCTAGAGACAGAAACAAAAATAGAACATACAATATCTATTGTTGTGCAATTGTGTCTTTTGCATTCTGGTTGCGAAATTACTACACATTTCTTCCTATTAAGCATTTGGGCATTTCATCATTGTAGTATTATTCAGGTCATAGTATAACTCTGCAAGAGTAGATTATAGTGGTCCTGTCGACACACTTATTTGTGACCTATCCCACTAGGTTCCTCTCTTCACCCTGATTCCAGTGATACCTATCATTTTTAACAAATTTTTTTGTGTGGAACCGACCCTTCTTCGTCACCCTTATTTGGCCCCTATCCCATTGGATCCACCTTTTCGCCCTGATCACAATGGTACCTATCATTTCATGACACCCTTCTTCTCAGTGGTCCCACCCACCCCTCAAGACCCCTTTTGTTTCCCCTATACCATTTTCTTTCCCATTTTTCCAACTGGCTACCACAAGAGACCAAGAACTCAATACCTTGATTGTTGACACCCACCAGAACTAGGAAGACATCAAGAATATCAATGCCAACCTTAGCTCAATCAATTCCGCTATAGATATCCTAAAGGAACAATGTTCCTACATCAAATACCTCAAAGACCTCAAATCCACCTTTGAACACTTCATGGGTCATTCCCAGAACCCTTTCTCTTCTGAACAACCATCTTATCAGGATGAACATGACTCTTCCCATTACCAAGGTTCTCATACTACCTAATTTTCTCACGACCTCTGCCTTCCCAGAATTGAGGCGAAAAAATTTGATGGATTGGATCCCACAGGTTGGGTCACCCAAATGGAACATTATTTCTCTTTGCATGGCATTATTGATGATTTAGCCAAGCTTTGTTATGGTGTCCTACATCTGGATCCAAAACGATGGAAATGGTGGCAATGGAAAAAGAAGTCACCCCAAGGGTATGTTGCTTGGACATAGTTTGTGGCTGAACTTTATGAGCGCTTTGACTTTGACACCCACCATTTAGGCCATTTGACCAATTTAAAGTAGTCTTGAATAGTGTAATACTTTATTGTTGCATTTGAGCACTTTCCTTTCATAACAGAGGGCATGTTAGATTCCTTTTTTGGGGAATTCTTTATCATTGGCCTCAAAGATGAAATTTGTGCCCATGTTCTCATGGCACGCCCCCATAATTGGTTGGAAGCTACTCAATGAGCCAAAGAAGCACAACATATTGTATCATCCCGGACCTGCCAACCCTCCTTTCCTCCTCGCCCTAAACCCTCCTGCAACTCCCCTCAAGATCCAGAAATTAACCAGGGCTGAAATGGTTAAGCATCAATTGAAGGGTCTTTGTTATAATTGTGATGACAAATATTTTCCCGAGCACAAGTGTAAGGAACATAAGATTTTTATGGATGTGACTGAGGATATTTCCGAATAACATGTTGTTTTTCTACCTATGGAAGAACTACCACCACCATCTTATCTTACCCCAACCTTTGATCCACCAGACGTTGATCTGGTGATTTCACTTAATGCCCTCAATGGATTCTTTTCTCCCCAAACTCTCAAATTAATTGGTTACATCAAAAATGGGAAATTCATCATCCTTGTGGACAACAGTAGCACCCATAATTTTATTCATCACTGCATTGCCCAAGAAGTCAATTGTTACATCCGTGTTTTCAATAATTTTCAAATCATGATTGCCAATGGAGATTCCATGAAATGTGGGGGACGATGTGAAAATGTGCGACTCCAAATTGGTCAGTATCACCTGAAATCCCATATGTTTGCTATAGACATGGGTGGTTGTGACATTGTTATTGGTGTCAAATGGTTACGCACTCTAGGTCCCATTCTCATGGATTTTAAGGACTTAACCATGCAATTCCAATAGGAGGGACAACAATATAAGTTCCAAGGCATCACAACAGGCTCACCTGAGATCATCAGTTCCCATCACATGGAAAATCTCCTCAAAAAAGGTCATTTGGGAATTATAACCCTATTGGACAGATTGTCATTGATGTCAACAGTTGAATTGATGATCTGTTGTTAATGATGAATTACCACGGTTGAGATTGTCATTGATGTCAAAAACCATATCAATTAAGAAAAAGATGTCAAACAATGTGAAGAGGACGATAGCGCAAGCTCAGAAGGAAGAGAAAACAGGAAGAGTGCATTACACAGTATATCAGGTAGCAGAAGAAATATGTGATTATTGTTGATCATGATAGGATAAAAAATGTTCCTATGACTCAATCTCAAGATGGATAGAGGCTTGAAAGAGCTCAGATGAAGGACGAGAGTCGAGTTAATCTCAGAAGGGCTAGTGTCAAGTTCAGAGAAAGGAGCCATTGCTAATCTCGATGGACGGTAGAGATTGTTGGAGACAACAGGAACAAATAGCCATGGGTCGTTAGATCTAGCATAGATGCATGGAGGAAGTTGTCGACCGTTGATCTTCTTCAAGAGCCTTAGCAGCCGTCAGATCATATCAAAGTGGAAGGATAGGATAAGCGCGTCATAAGATCAGCGATGAGGTTTTTTCAAAACCCCGAAAGCCAAAGCTCCAAAATCTCAGGAGGAGGAGCGACGTGGACTATTAGATTCAAAGCAAAGGATGAGTGACATGGATCGTCGATCCGACGAGAGAGGAATTTCGAATACCGGGAGTTGGAGAATCGACCCCCCTTTATCACAGGAATGTTGAAACCCCGTCAGCTGTCGAATCACCAAGGCTATGGACCGTCGATCTATTTCCGTGAAATAAAACTCGAACCGTCTGATCATTTTTTTGAGATCATACGCGAGTCGTCCGATGATTTCAGCGATATCCTAATCAGGATTTTCGAGTTGTTGGAGGTCATGAGACCTGATGAGAAAAATGCCAAAGAACCGACGACCGTCCATGTTCGTGGAGAATATGACACGTCCGATCTGATCGACAATTTCGTGATCGAGAATTTTGAAAGTGGAAGTCACGAATATTTGAATGCCTAAAACGTCGAAACCCTATCAACCGTCCATCTTAGTGGGGAATTTGAACCGTCCGATTGTTTCGACGATTTCGTGATCATGAGTTTAGTAAAGTGTGAAGTTATGAAGACTCGAATTTCTAAAATTCAAAACTCTGTCAGTCGTATATCTCGTCAGGAGGATGAATCATGGGCATTGAACTAAGAAGTGCTCAAATGCTCATTTGGTCTAATTGCCTAAAGCGTGAGGTCACCGCCATTGGTCATATGGTAAAGAGGTTTGACATTGCAGAGTGTAATGCATTGCCGAAATTGTTGAGTAAGTGGTTCTGTAACGCACGGTCATGTGAAATGGATTGAAGGAAGTGCCTCCACAGAATCTGGTCTTTGTGAAGTAAAAGAGATTTGATATCGAGTATAAAGGATTAAATTGATCCATGACTATGATCGATTTATGAAAAACCTTCACAGTAAAATGAACCGATACACAGTCATAATTAAAAGAGAATAAATCATGAAAATATGAATAAAGAATAAAAAGGAAAAATGATATTAATTAAAGTTTAGTTTATCATTTTAAATGAAAAGGTACAATGGTTCAAATAAAGGGACACGATGTTTTAAATTTCACACCCATTTGAAGAGTATATAAACGAGAAAAAGTGGTGAGAAGAATGTGTCTCTGCAGTCCATATCAGAAGATCAAAAGTTGAAGCAGATTCCAGGAAGAAAATCTAATACCTATGCATTAAGGGTGGTTGGGTGGTGCAAGGGCAGGTTGGTGCCTACAGAGGGAGTTGGTGCTTCCTTGTCATTTATAGCTGACTAAACAGGGGGTCGTAGCCTCCTACCAGTTGGTGCTGGTAAACCAAGTTGTAGGTGTATCATGATTAGTTGGTGTTGATCAAAGAGGAAGTACATCTTCCTTCTATGTAACATGTAAAAAAAAATTGCAGTTAATAGAAAAGTGTTTGTGGTTTTCCCATTTGGGTTCCACGATAAAATACTATGTTAAAATTATGTTTGCATTAATAAATGAAAAATTGATATAATTTTTGTGTCACTGATTCACCCCCCCCCTCTCAGTGACAGGATCTGATCCTTCAATTGGTATCAAAGTGGGTTCCTTCAGCACAGTCTAACAAATTTGAAGGTAGATCCTAAAGATGGATCAATAAGAAGGAATGTCTAACAACAAAGCACCATTGTTCAATGGAGAAGGCTATGCTCTATGGAAAATAAGAATGAAAAACTTCTTGTTGGCTCTTGGTTTTGATATCTGGCAATCTGTTGTAGATGATTACATTGCACCAACTACTCCACCCAAAGACTCTGGAGGAAATAAAATATGTAATGATAACTCAAGAGGAGTTAATGGTATTCTAACAAGGTTGACTAAATCTATATGTGTGAAATTTATGCATTGCAAATTGGCCAAAGAAATCTGGGACAAATTGGAGGCTGTATATGAAGAAGATGACAAAGTCAAGGAAGCCAAACTATAGACCTATAGAACTCAATTTGAAAACCTAAAAATGAAAGAAGAAGAAAATATTGTTGAGTACTTTCATAGGGTAGATGAAGTGGTCAACTCAATTAGAGCAGTAGGAGAAGAAGTTAAAAATAAACCCATTGTGCAAAAAATACTAAGGTCATTACCGATGAGATATGATGCAAATATTTCCTTAGTTGAAGATAGATCCAATCTAAGCTCACTCACAATTGACCAGCTCCATGGAATTTTTACAGTGTATGAGATGAGAACAGGAAATAATAAATCAACAAAAGATGAAACATCTTTTAAAGCATTCAAGACAAAGATAAATCAGAATAAAAACCTCAATCTTGTCATCATGAAGAATCTGATGTGGAATAAGCCAACTTCATTAGAAAACTTCAGAAAGGATCAGGGAAATACAAAGGCAATCTTCCTTTCAAATGTTTTAATTGTGGAAAAGTTGGTCATTTCGCATCCAAGTGTCCCTATCCCAAGGAGGACCCTGAAGAGAAAGAAAACAAAAACAAACAATACCAGAAAAATGAAAAACCCAACTACAAGAAAAATTTCTACAGAGGGAAAAATAATTTATACTCAAAAGAAGAAGACAACAGCTCGTCACAGTCTAGTGACAACGGTGAATTTGATGATGATGAAATATTTTTCACAGGTATTGAAGAATCTAATGAAATAGAAAAAATTAAACATGAGAAAGAGTTAGAAGATGAAGCATAAGTTAATATGGAGGAAGAACTTCTCAGTGCCTTAGATGAATTAAGAAAATACAAAACCAGATATAGACAGTTGAAAAGTTTTGTAGTTGAACAGAAAGAAAAAAAAAAACAAGAAAAAAAGGAGATGGAAAAACTTATGAACAATCTGAAAAAACAAATCTTAGAAGCAAATAAGATTGAAGAAAGTCTGGAAAAGTCTCTTGAAGAAAAAAAAATAACTGTTGAAAGGATGGAGGCAGAAATAGTTCCTCTGAAAAGGAGTTGGATGCAAAAATCATTCAAACAAAATATGAAAATAGCTCTAAAATATTAGATAAGATTATTACAACGCAAAGGGATTTTGGAAATAAAAATGGAATAGGTTATTCTCAAAAGGAAAGCCATGTTAACTCAAAATCTTATGCAGATGCTCTTCGTGGTACATTCAAGAAGAAAAATGAAGAGAAGATAAGTAATGATCAGAACTCCAGAAGATTACCTCCACCCTTCAGGAAAGAAGGCAAGACAATACCAAAGAAGTTTTACCAAAATAGGTATCCTTGCATTTTTCTTGGTTATTTCTTTGCATGCTCTAATTTTGGACACAAAGCTATAAATTGTAGAGCATATAGAAAGAAAAATTTGAAGGTTAAGAATTATATCCTTAAGGATAAACAAGCAACAAATTGAGTTAAGAGCAGAAAAAATAACTCCTTTGAACCTCTACAAGAAGGGGACTTACAATGCTTCAGATGTCATAATCATGTACATAAAGACATTAATTGTAGACTAATGGAAGTCTCAGAACAACCCAAGTTCATTAGAGAGCAGAAGAAACTTTGGAGAGTAAAAAAATCAAAAAGTGAATGTCTTATTGCCCTAAAAACTCAAGATGAAAAGGATCTCTGGTATGTTGACAGTGGATGCTCGAAACATATGATAGGTAACAAGGACAAGTTTTTAGACTTAAAGAAACAAAAAGGTAAAGTTACATTTGGTGATAATGC
>ML848338.1:16319-28003 GCA_009831015.1 Picea engelmannii | reverse complement strand
CATAAGAACAAGAATATCTCCTAGAGAGGAGATCAACAAGTGTATATCTAGTATTAAGGGGTTAGTATAATGATCATAACTTCAATAGATCAAGATGCAGCATAAGATCATAGTAATTTCATAACAACTAGAGACATATCAATTTTTAAATAATCAAACATGGAGTCTTCACTGCTAGGGAGGGTGCGCTTATTCCTCTGAATGTATTGAATCCAAGATCACATCTTGGACAAGGTTTCTTGCACATCCCCTGCAAACACACGCATGCTTTGTTATATGATATAACTTGAAAAGAATATACAAGTGCATACCTTTGAAATTTGTAGTATCATTCAGCGTGTCTTCTGATCTGAAACTAGACACCATCTTGACAAGAAGAGGTTAGAAACTGAATAAAAAAGGTTCAACGATTAGAACAAGCTAGAAAACATGAAATTTCAACTTTGACCACAAAAGCCAATTTTGACCAAAAGTCAACCTTTGACTTTGACTTTGACCAATCAAACTTTGACTTTGACCCAAAAACTCAAACTTGACATTTTTGTTTGTTGAGGGCACTAGAGGGTGCGCTAGGCTAGGGCACATTAGAATACCCAAAAATTAGGTCCAATGATTCACTGAAAGTGCCCAAGAATTTAGGTTTAGGGTTTGTTGTAGCTACAAAATAAAAAACCCTAGTTGTAGTTGCAGCTAGTTCTACAATGAGATTGACAGGGAACTCCCAATCTACCTTCCAGCAATTAGACTATTCTGAAGGTAGTGTGGGACCATAACCTGTTAGAATAATTTTGATTTGCTCATTTCACCATAGAAAATGCTACACCATTGTCACCCAACCATAAGCATAAATCCACCTTTGAGCACCTTAACCTTTGCTAGATAGAATGATTATGGGAAGCCACACTAGAACCAACAGATAACCATAAGAGTGCACCTTCTCCAAGGGTAGTGCACAAGAGAAAGTACCAAAAACACTAAAAAAGAGAAAATTGTACAACTGCAGTTGTTGTTGCTCCTCCTCCAAACTTTCACATTGTTTCTAGTTTCCTTAATGAGAGTGAGTGAACAAATGAAAGATGTCCTCTATTTATATTAATCTATCCAGTGACTTTTTTGGCTAGGCCGACCTGACTTTCTAGTAATTATATTTTTTGTTTATCTTTTTCCTATGAAGTTGACTTGTATTCATGGAGGATAATACCTTAATATTATATATATGTTGAGTCAACATGTCTTCTAGGGTTTTCACACATCTGTTTAGGGTTTTTCTTGCTTACAAAATATTATATTCTAGTCAAAAGTTACACATGGAGGTTAATACCTCCCACGGCTACCATGATATCAATAGTTCCTTTCTCTTTTGTCCAATGGGTGGTGTTGTTTCTTGTATGTCACTCTCACCATTTCATTTTTCTCCTTGTTCATGTTCTTCTTCTTCTTGATCCTTCTCCGGTTATTATGTCTCCTTTTCTAGTTGTTTTGTATCCTTCTGCATTGTTTCTATTTCTGGGATTTTCCACTCAGCTTCCCAATCGTTCACAATTTGGCTGATGTCTTGTTATGTCAACCTGTAGTGAGTTGGAAACCATTGTTGAGTCAGATCCATATTTTCTTAAACATACATATGGTGTGGCCCTACCTTGAAGCATGCAATATATGTGTATTCTTCCACTACTTGCAGTTGAAGGCATGACGTGTCCTTAATGCATTGTCGAATAGTCTCCTTACATATGTAGAAGGTGATGTTATTGTCCAATTGTCTATTCTTCTATGCAGTTATGCCACAAAGACACATATATTCCTGTCAAGAACAGTTTCTGCATAACTTCCAGGAACTGCGTATCTTTTGGGTCCCTCCAAGCGATCAATTCAATTAAAATTAATAATCACGCATAATGGAACTTTGTTCCTTTCTCTTGTGCCTCCCTGTAGTCAGTTAAAAACAAATCTACCATAAATGTTGACCAGTTCATCAGCACTACTGCAATTCAATTATCCGTTGTTGTTATGACTCATGTTGGCACCTGATCTTTGCGACATTTTCTCAGTAACATATAGGCCAGCACCTGTGTCGCAAATCTTATAGTATCATCATTGATGCTTGTGACATCTAATCTACGCACTTCTCTGAATGTGCCATATTTTTCCTTCATTATTTTTGCTAAGGATTTTTCCTATGTCTTGTCTATGAACAAGGGTAGTATATATTCCCCTACTAAAGGTAATCTTGTAATGCGTGCAATCAATTGGGTGTCAATAAACACTACTTTGTCCAACCATAAGAACCCTTTGTGTAGGAAACTTAGTAATAATTTGACACAGATATTGATCTCTTTGCTTCTACCAAAATGAGGGATCTCCAACAAGTTTAGAATGCTTGTTGGTTGCACCCATGTGGCCTATTCTTGCAGCTCAAATCTGAGTACAAGTGAGTCTGGGTTGATTGATGTGCACAAGTAATTATGTGGTGGTAACTCTGGAAATTTCTTCAAATTTGTAGGGTTTTGGTCTAAAATCCTCAGGATTCCTACTGTGCCCAACATATCTCCCTCGACTGTGACCCCAGGTGGAATCACCGATGTGACTAGGTCATACTTCGCCTCCTTCTCCAGGGTGACTTGCTTTGTTGTGGGATTTCTAAGTGGCACATATGCTCTGGGAAAGTTAATTGGATCAAAAGTCTTGTCCCTCAGGATTTCCTCCTGCACCGGTGTTTCTACCTTCTTAGTGTGCGATTTCTTCATTCCTTATGTGGAAGCTCCTACCTTAGGTGGCGCCATAGCTTTCTGTACTTCGATTCGATCTAAAACTTAGTTGGCTCTTTCGTGTGTAAGCTTTGGCTCTCCCATGGCTCTCTATTCTCTTCAAATGTCCAAGTAACAATAACCTTTTCTCATTGCTCCTCTATTGATTTTATATTCTATAGCCAGTTGTTTCATACCTCTTCATGCCCAAATTTGCAGCCCCATCTGATTGTGTTCACATTCAATTCCTTCTGTATTCTGCATTAAATTCATATATTTCGATGGATCATGGTCTAGATTTTCCAACCTGTCAAGATCTTCATCGTCACTTTTCATTTATGGTTATGCGTTCTCGCCATTTCGCCATCATGTCTGCTCTTTAATGCCTTTCCTGTCATCTACATAGATCTTTATCCCGGTTCTTCAATTCTCCTTCATGTGCGTAGTTCAATTCTCCTTCCTACCTATGGAATTTTCTTCTTCATCTCTTTTTTCCACTAATTTGACTCTTTGAACAATGCCTCATTCAGAACTTCAAGATTTTGTGTGTCTTCAAATGTTTATTATGACTTGCCTCAAGCTCTTTTATTGTTTTTATTTTCTTTTTATTTTTCTATAATACAATATAATATAGATACTATGGTACATATACTACATGCTCATACTAGTGCGTGGAAGCCCGACTGTCCCTATATAGTTTCAGTTGACTACCATCGACTAGTCCTTCCACGATTTCCCCATTCAATTTCTCCAACTGAACAACACCTACCTCTAACACAAATATTATCACATATGGACCCAACCAGTGCATTTGGAACTTTCAGGGTGCTGCAAAAATTTGTTATCATAGAGCAAAACTAAGTCTCCCATTTGTAACTTCTTATGCTTAATATGTTTGTCATGCCATGCCTTTTCACACGCTTTCTGAACATGTTGATGAAATTCTGTGACAAAATAGTCTTCCTCTATTTCCACTAGCACTGATATTCTTTTCTCTACTACGCTAGAGTCAGTGAGCTCTGTCAGCGCGACAATGTGTAGACTTGGTATAATGAACTCCAAGGGAATAATTGTTTCTTGGCCATATACTAATATGAATGGTGTATGTCCTTTCAGCTTCTTACTTGTGGTCCTATACGCCCATATCATTGTAGGAATCCTCAAGTCCTAATCATATTGACTTACATTACATATCTTCGTCAATGCATGCTCTAGGATCTTGCTAAATGCTTCCACTGTGTCATTCGCCTGAGGATGATAAGGTGTGTTCTTCTGGTCATAAATCTGAAATTCTTATGTCAAAGCAACAATCATTTTATTCAAAAAATGGGTACCCTTCTCACTCATAAGAATTCTTTGACATCCAAACCTTTTAACAACATTCTCAAATAGAAACCGCCCAGTGGTCTCCATGCAACAAACTATAACAGGCTCTACTTCAACCCATCTAGTGAAGTAATCTGTCACAGTAATTATATATATTGTTCCTGACCTTTTTGTTGGTGTATTGATCGATCCAATGAAATCAATTTCCCATTTATCAAAAGCCTGCAACGTAACTTGTGGTACTAAAGGAATTTTGTCTCTTCTGGAAGGCTTCCCACCTCGCTGACAAACATCACAAGTCTTACAAAAATCCTTATCATCCTTATGAAGGGTGGGCCACCAAAGTCCTGCATGCAAAATCTTCTGAGATGTCGTTTTCCCTGCATAGTGGGCTCCCACAACTCCTTCATGTGCCTCTAATAGTATTATAGGTCTTTCGTGCTCCAATACACATCATCCAAGAATACCATCTATGCCTAACTTATACAAATTTCCTACTATGTGATGATAGTATGTTGCTTTTACTTCTATTTGTTTCTTTTGCACAGTTGTAAAGTCAGGTGGGGATACTCCTGTGCTCAATAACTAGACAATATCTGCAAAGTAATCATCAACCATATGTACTAAGAACAAGTGTGCGTCTGGTAGAATGTCATCCATATTTTTTTCATCTTCCCCTGATAGTATGTGCGACAAATGATCAGGTCCTAGATTTAACTTTCCTTGTTTCACAATCACTTCAAAATCGTACTCCTGAAATAATAATTTCCATCTACATATCCTCCCCCCCCAACACTGGCTTATTGACAAACTATCTTAGCGCAAAATGATCTTTGTACATCTTAAAATGTAATCCCAGTAGATAATTCCTAAAATTTTGTAGTGAATACACCATTGCCAATCCTTCACGCTTTGTAGTAGTATAATTTTGTTCAGTAGTTGACAAATTTATGTTGGAAAATGCAATAGGATGGTCCAAATCTCCTTCCTTTGGCTGAGCTAGAACTGCACCAGATATGGTGGACCTCCGCCAGATTTGGCAGGGTCCCGCCATTATCCATTTTGAATTTTCGGATACGGGTTATCCTTGAGCAAATCGGGGATGCCACGTGTCGCCTGCTGATTGGGCCATGTCTTGGTCCACCTGTACACTTGATGTCACACCCAATAATTATATGGGACACGTTGCGCTCCCCGAATGGTGCCACATGGCGTCTCCTGGGGGTGCCATGTGGCACTTTTTAATTGGCCAACGTGGACCCCTGAAAATTCCAATGGAGGGTGACACATGGCAGCCTTTGGTGTTGCCACATGGCATGTTGATGTTAGCATCACTACAATGATGTCACCCTGCCATGTCAGCTTCTGACATCAGCAGTACAGACGATGAGGTGTCCCCTGCTGACTGGTCTTAGTTGACCGCAACTTTGACCATGAATATCTTTCAAACCGTAACTTCGTTTGACAAGTCGTTAGAAATTTTGTTACACACTCTTCGCGATCATGCCATTTTCAATGAGTTTTGAGAACTTTGAATTTTTTCCCTTTCTCTATCTACTGAAGACATTCTAAGTGTTCTAAGATTCCTCTGTGAGTTCTGATTTATTCTTAGCCTTCTCTGGATCCTTTTTGGATTAGTTTCCTACAACAATTTCATTTGGTAATTGAGTACAAAGGGGGTACAAGTAACAAGGTAGTTGATATGCTTTCTAGACCTCCTATTGTTGCTTCTATTATTTTGAAGAATACTTCTTTATCTCATGATAGGTGTGTGGAACAATATGCTATGGATGAAGATTTTAAAGAAGTATATGAGAATCTAACCCATGGTGCACAGGTAGAAAACTATTGTTTTTAGGGAAAACTACTCTACCTTCTTGGAAAGCTATGTATTCCTACAAGTGAATGAGTCCATGTAATACGAGAAGCTCACACTTCTCTTGTGTCTGGGAATTTTTGGGTAGGAAAAACTATGGATCATTTGCAGAGGTTTTGTTACTGGCCTCAAATGAAAGAAATTGTAACTAAATATGTAAAGGGGTGTGTGATGTGTTCTACTTGTAAGCCCACTAATAGAAAACTGGGGCTATACTCACCACTACTTGTTCCATCCCATCCATGGGAAAGTATCTCCATGGGGGTTTACCAATGTCGAAAGGGGGTCATGACTATTTTTATGTTGTATTGGATAGGTTCAGAAAAATGTGTATCTTAATGCCATGTAAAAAGCATATCATTGTTGAGAAAACTGCTAATATTTTCTTTCAGTATGTTTGGGTTCACTTTGGGTTACCCACATCCATTATCTTGGATCGAGATACTCGATTCCTTGGGGATTTTTGGACAACCTTGTGGAGAATGATGGACACCAAATTGAAGAGGAGCACTGCTTTACATCCAAAGACTGACGGACAGCCAGAGGTTGTAAACCGAACAGTGGTACTTTTTCTTCAAGGCTACTTCAGCAAGCATCCCAAGTTATGGGATGAACAAATACCCAATGTATGACATGCTTACAACCGAGCCTTACATTCCTCCACTCAGTCTTCACCTTTTGATACATGTTTTGCGTATGTACCTAAAGTTCCTTTGGACTTGACGTATGGGAGAGATGTTGATTCAAATGAAGAAATAAATGAGTACAAAGCCCTCAAGTTCATCCAAAGGATCCAGCAGGTACGCCAAGCAATCAGGGAATAGTTGGAGAAAATTCAAGCACAGTATAAAGCTCGGCATGAAAAACACATGGTTGATCATCGGTTCCAGGTTGGAGACCATGTATGGCTTCACATTAGCAAGGAGAGATTGAAGGGTGAAGGCAAGAAACTCAATCCCATTAGTTATGGACCCTTCACTATTTTGGATAAAAGTGTTACCAATTCTTTTTGTCTGGATCTTCCACCTTATATGCAGATTTAATCAGTTGTAAATGTAGAGAACTTGAAAATTGTTTAGCCTCCCATGATCATGGATCGGGATGAGGAAGTTTCAATACCTTCAGTTGATGAGTTTGCTCCTGAGTAATTGGATAAGTTAAAGGAATATATCATCATAGACAAAAGGATGAGGACTTCACGCAGGGGTGATGTTGATTATATTTGAGTAGGTTTAAAGGGCACACATCCAAGAAATGCAAATTGGATTGAGAAGGACAAGGTGAGGGAACTCTTCCCTCACTTATCTGTTGATTGATGAAAGTTTTTGGTGGTCCAAAAATATCCCAGTGGGAAGGTGTGATCCAAAAGGGATCCAGAGAAGACTAAGGACATCTCAGTACTCGTAGGAACAACTCAAGAAGCTTAGAATGGCCTTAGCAGACAGAGAAAGGGAGAAAAATCAAAGTCCTCAAAATTGAGTGAAAGTGGCATCATCGCAAAGAGCGTGTGGAAAGATTTCCAATGGCGCAAATGACTCGTCAAATGGAGTTATGGGTCGAAAGATATTCGCAATCAATGTTTGGTCAACTTAGCCCAATTAGTAGGGGGATGAGTCAGCATCTGTACTGTTGAGGTCAGCATGAGTATGGATGATGTCAGCATCCATACAACATACGTGGCACACACAAGAGGTGACACATGCAATGCTAACGTCAACATGGTGATGTGGCAACACCAGAGGCTACCACGTGTCACTCATATTTGTCTTTTTCGGCTCATTCATGGACCAATAAAAATGTGTCATGTGGCAGTCCGTACAGCCACGTGGAAAACCATACAGTGATGTGGCAGATGATGTGGTAGATTATATGGCAGGCTAATGTGGCAAGCGATTGTACATTTGGTTGGCGTGGCCCAATGGTTAGCTGCCACGTGGCCCAGTCATGGGCTACCACGTGGCAGTGGGAAAATGCCCAATGACGGCCCGAGAACGAAATTCCAAAAAAAAAATAATAAGAGGTTTGGCGGATCCGCCAAATCTGGCAACCAATCGTCATATTTAACCACTGCTAAGACTGGCGGAACCACCAAATACAAATATATATGTTACAACCAACAGCCCAAAAGGGGAGGCCCACAGGCTTGATCCCGGGACCTTCCCCTCTATCTGCACCTTAACACATGCTCCGCCAACCACTAGGCCAATGGCCTTCGATTGATTACAAAGTCGGGAATATTAGTTAAAATTTGAATCCACCTAGTGTGAGGGGGAGGCGCGTGAGGGTACGGTCGGCACGCTTTATGAAATAGTTTCTTAGCATTTATTGCAGGTTGTAGGGCACAAAAACTGAGACGGAGTTTCTCTTGGGCCTGGGAGTGCCAGAGTCGGATTGAGGCGTGGAGACAGTCGTTTTTAGGTAATTCGATGCCACGAATTCAATGGTGTTGTCTGTTTTCTGATCTAAGCAAAGCTTTTGTATCTTGATTCTAGCATGAGGTATACTTATGTATTTTTCCAAATTCTTTTGTTGATTTAATAAAAAGGCCTACCCATTTGAGATCAAGACCCGGAGACGTAGTCCACCAAGGAAGAACTTCGTTATCAAGTTTTTTGTGTTCAGATTTGATGCTTATATCTCTTCATTATTGATATTTTCCTTCTTTAATGGTGCACTTTAATTTATGCTCATTTCATGCAATTCTTTATGAGTCACTTTGATGAAAAGATCCTGGATCACACCATAATTGGTAATTCCATGATAAGAGGAATTTATGGCAGGAAGAGAAAAAGAGTAACAACCAGAGAAATGATCGTGTTTCCAATGAAAACTCTTTTCATGGATGAGATATCAATTGGATTGGATATCTCTACTAATTTTTAGATCTTAAAGTGTCTTCAACAGGTTGCGCACATCAACCAAGCTACAATAGTCATGTCGTTTCTTCAGCCAACACCTAATACATTTGATTTTTTTGATGATATTATCATAATGCTAGAAGGATAGATAGTTTACCATGGGCCTCGTGATCATGTTCTTGGGTTTTTTTAGTAGTGTGGCTTCACGTGTCTGGAGCGTAAGGGCATTGCATACTTTTTGCAGGAGGTTACCTGGAGAAAGGATCAAGAACAGTATTGGGAGGATAGGGAAAATCCATATAGATACGTTTCAGTATAGAAATTTTCTCAGAAATTCAAACAGTTTCATGCTAGCTAGAATTTGAAAGAAGAATTTTCTAATCCATTTGATAAGTACAAAGGTCACAAAATTGCCCTGTCTTTCAGCAAATACTCACTTAGAAAATGAAAAATTGGAAATCAAAGCATGCGCAAAAGAGTGAAATAACAAATATTTTTTGTTTAACGAATGAAGGCAGTTCCAAATCATTAAGCTTCAACCTGTTAATTAAAATGCATCCCTAACTGCTTGAACTGACTAGGAAATAATATAAAAGAAGCAGTGCACAGCTAACAAAGGCAGCAAAAATCAAGAGAGGTATGCTAGGAGCATGAGAGAGTAATCATGATGATCTTTCATCATTCAAACTTTATTTATTTCTCTTCAGGATCTGACGGGTTGTGGATAGCAGGGGTGGCTCGCAAAGTATCGAGAATAACTTAGCAATGGATTTAATGGCCTCCTTCAGGTAACTTGTGCATTTGTTTGAGGTTGCTGCAATTTTTTCTATGTTCTCATGGCCGACCAGTTTCTCTCATGTGCAGATGAATACCTTGAATCTTTATTGGTCATTGTTCAAAGCATATGTGCATTCATTATTAATCTTTTGTATTTTTCTATTCTCGTGTGATTGAGGAAACCATCTTGAATAGTTAGAGTTACACTCAAAGTCCAGACCTTCGCAGAGGTCTGAAAGCTCCAAGAGTCTGAGGAATATATGAGGATTTCATTAATAAAGATCAGTTTTTCCCTCTGGATATTGTTTATATTTTATTTTCTTGTTATTCCACATGGGATTATAAAGCAAATAAAACAAAATCCTGCATTTTGTTTCATTCAAATGTATATTCTTTATTTTTACAATCCTTATCCGATTTTTGTTTTATTTCTTTAACAAGAATATTTTAAAAGACAAATAAATAAACAAAACACCCTCTGTAATATTATGTTCCTTCTACTCATTGTGCAATAATTCATTTTTCTTTTTAAGTTTATTATTTGTCTTTAATATATTTGTGTATTATTCTAACCTGTTAATATGACGACTAATTCACTTTTGTTATTTACCTTTTAACACTTTCTTTTATTTTATTCACTGATTAATCTTGTTTTGCTACAAGTTAATATTTATTATCATTAACTTTTCTTTAAATCTTTGTTTATCTTTTGGTAGATATTTTATTTTTGTATTAACTTTCTTCTAACTTTATTTACAAAATCAATAAACATTTTAAAGGTTAAAGGTATAAAAATTATAAAATATAAAATACATAAAAAAAAAAATTAAATATTGAAAAGTAAAATACAAAAAAATTCATGTGTGGGCTTTAGGTTAAGGGGGACTTAGCTTAGAGTCTAATGTGTCTCGGTGTTGGGGCTCTAAACCTAGGGTGATATTCCCATCTCTTTCCTCCTAGCCCCACAGGAGGTCGAGATGTTGGTGTTAGAGACTCTTTAGTCCCTCGACATCAACAGGGATAACAACCCTTGGCTTGCCCCTTTATAATAATTTAACACCATTTTACACATAGAAAACCCTAAAACAAAGGTGACGTCGTCCCTTGAAGGAGGAGGTTTTGTAAAATTGAGCAAGTTGTTGTAGTTAGGCAGTAAAGTAGGGCCTCCAAAGGCCATGTGGAAATCATCCGGATCCTCTCCACCACAAAATTCCATGTGTCATGATCTGTTTCATCATCAACCACCATAAGCCCCTCAAATGTGACGTCAAGCCCCTAGGGAATGACATTTTCCCCTTTCTGGTAAAATTGTTTGGCATGCAAAGGGTGGGCTATGTCTATCCAGCTGTCTCCTAGGCCTTTGAAGGCATCTCTCTATCATTTAGTATGTGGGTTTGTGTCATCCATCCAATGGTCTTCTTGCCCCATGGAAGCCCAAGTTGGGCTCGTTCTTCCAAAACCGGCCACCAACCTGTACATGCAAGAAAAATGGATACGCCCTCCAAGGATCTCAAGTCAAAGCATCATGATGAGTAAATCAAGTTAATAAAAGATCCATCAAAGCATGTATATCGAGACTACATCAGACAAACATGTGCTCAAGAAACTAGATGTTTTTCCAAGTTTGGTTGTGGGAGGGTTGTCATGGTACTCTTTTCAATGGATCAAAACCCTTAAGTCTAGGAAAAACCATATCTGAGACATGTGAGTGAAGTGGAATGGATGGGGGAAGTACTCAATGGGCATGGGGTTCATGATATGCAAGGGTCCATAGTATCTCATTTATGGGTGCCTTTGTGGAGGGTGTGTCGCACCTTCGTCCATAATGCATTTCTTCCATTCCCATCAATTACCTTTTATATTTATTTGTTTGTATTTTATTTCAATATAGCATAAGGTGAGTTTGAGGGCACTTCCCTAGCGTGGTGACCATATAATGGCAGTTGTTGGATTATTGAGAGGGGGGTGAATTAGTAATAGCGTAATTATAATCCTTTTTCTTCAAATGTTATATCAATGTAGAATTATTATCCAATAATGAGCAGTAAGAAATAAACAATCACACACATACACAGTACACTAGTGTTTTACGTGGAAACCCAA
>ML848337.1:0-33304 GCA_009831015.1 Picea engelmannii | reverse complement strand
TAGGTCATTTTCAACGATAAAGTTTGACTAAATTTTTATGGTCAACTTTCGTCGCATAGGCAAAGGAAAAAGTAAGGGCGTCGCATATGCGACGAAAATTGACCATTATAGTTCAGTCAAACTGTAGGCGTCGATATGGCGACGAACACGGGGTAGATTTAGAAAACAAAATTTATCTTGCATGTTGCGACAAAAGAGTACTTTCATCGCAAGTGGTCGTCGCAAATTTTTCAATATGTAGTAGTGACCCTTTAATGGTTAAGATGATTTTGTGTTGTATGTTCAAGCAAACTTTAGAAAAATAAAATATGAAAAATAAGTGCAGGTATTAGTTTCATACTGAAGGAAAAACAGACAGTGCAAAGGATCAGGTGGTACCCAAAAATTAAAAAAATGGACATAAACGTTTAGGGTGTGTTGAGTGCTCAACAAATGGAGATTCACTGAGAGAAAGAAGAATCTATGTTCCTCCTTTGTTTACTTTGACCTTGACTGATGCCCCATTTTTATTTTTTTTATTAAATTATTGGAAGTATTGTTTTAGGGCTTGGTCGTTTACTGGGAGGGCATCAGGTTTCTCCCTCAGACTCTGCAACTGATAAGTGTCTACCCTGATTTTCCCAGCTATATAGAAAGGTCCAAGCCATAGACTCTAAAAATTAGAATGTTTCCCTTTAGGTTCATTTGCTCTATCCCACTTCAGGACTAAGTATCCTACTTCAAAATTCTTTTCTTTAGCCTTATTCTTATCGAACCATCTTTTCATCTGTTGGTGATCTAGGAATTTTGACTTAGCCTTTTCTCTATCTTCTTCCAGCATGAGAAGAGTGTTAATCCGTTGTTTCATGGACTATAAGGGTTCTTCATTGGAATCTTGGGCCAACTGAAGAGATGGAAGATAGAGTCCATTTGGGAGGATGTCTTCTTGCCCGTAGACCAAAAAGTATGGTGAATTTCCTATAGCTTCTTTGGATGTGACCCTATCGGCCCATAGAGAATTATAGAGTAGATTATGCCAATTTATTTGGTTGTCTGTAACTGTCTTATTTAATATCCTGACCAGGTTTTTATTAGTTGATTCAACCACACTATTTCCCTGGGGATAGTAATTTGCAGAGTACTTGATTATGATTCCTTTGTCCAGAGAAAACTTTGTCAATAGGGTGGAAGAAAAGTAAGTTGTGTTATCAAAGACCATAACAGAAGGAACACTAAACCTCGTGATCAACTTATGTTCTACGAATTGGATCCATAACTTCTCGTTTACATGAGTCAAAGGGATGGCCTCTACCCATTTCGTGAAATAGTCGGTGGCAGTAAGAATGTACTTGTGCAGTTTTGAGGAGCTATGTGTGATTTCTCCTATGATATCCAACCCACACTACTCGAAAGGCCAAGAGACTGTAATAGGTTGGAGTGGGACCTATGCTCTTTTCTCCTTTCCAATGCTTATTTGACAAGTCTTATAGTTTCTAGTGTAAGTATGAGCGCCTTTGAACAAGGTGGGCCAATAATAGTCGGATCTCAGAATCTTATGAGAGGTAGTGTTTCCTGCAAAATGTCCCTCAGCAAGGCCATCATGGAGTTCTTTTAGTACCTTGTCTACATCTTCTCGTTCGAGAAATATTAATAGTACCCCATCATAATTTATTCTAAAGAGCACCGGATTTATAAGATGATATTGTGAATATTTTAATCTCAACGCTCTCCTTTCTCTAGGGTTGAGGTTTTCAGGACATGCTTCGTGATGTAGAAGATAAGTTAAATATTTATACCAGGATTCGTTTCTTGGGGAGATGTATGCTACCTCACTACACCATAGTTCCATTTCATTCTCCCATTTGAGATCTTCATTTACTTGGTTCTGGGCGGTAACTGAAAGCTTGCACAAACCTTGTCCTTTTACTAGTTTTGCAGGTTTTATATCTAGATCAAATTCATGGACTACTGCCATCCAATTCCCCCTTTTTCCCCCATTTCCTATTGGGTGAACAAGGATCGGACTGTAGGGTGTGGCACAATTACTTTAGTGTGATTATTGAGGATGTAAGACCTAAAATGTTTTACTGCCTTATAAACTGTGTGGGCCTTTTTATCTACAAAAGGATAATTGAGCTCAGCTCCTTGAAGGTTAGTAATCATAAATGACATCAGGGCTTCATTGTTTTCATCATCCTTCTAATTCAAGACTACAACTAGCGATTGATCGAAGGATAAATTATAAAGGAAAAAGTATCTATTGAAATCGGTACTTCGCAACACCGGGGCCCGAGTAATGGCAGCTTTGATATTGTTGAAAGCGTCTTTTCGCTCATCATCCCACTTAAATTCAACATCTTTGTGAATCATCTTTTGTAAGGGTTTGATGATTTCTTCGAAGTCGGGAGTGAACTTCCTCACAAAATTGATTTGCACGAAAAAGGAATGCATAGCTTTCTTGTTATGGGGTAAGGGAAGTTGAGCTATGGCTTTAATCCTTTCCGGATCTATGAAAATCCCTGCTTGAGATATAATGTGACCTAGCAACTTACCTTCCTCAACACCGAAGATAGTTTTCTTAGGGTTTAAGGATATACCGTATTTCCTACACCTCTCGAAAATTTGAGTTAAGTGTTGGATATTCTCTTATCTGTTCTTTGAATACACTATTACGTCATCTAGATACACTACCACACATTTATTGATTAGTCCCCAAAAATCTACGTCCATGGCTCTTTGGAAGGTTTATCCTACATTAATTAACCCGAAAGGCATGCGCTTATAAGTGAAGGTTCCCCATTTGGTTCAGAAAGTGGTTTTTAAATGATCTTCCTTTGAAACGAGGACTTGGTTATAACCTGAGAAACCGTCTAGTAGAGAGAAGATCTTCGAGCTAGACACGGTTTGTAGGAGTTGTTCCATCAACGGGACTTGGTAATTGTCCTTTTCTGAAGCCCTGTTGAGGTTCCTAAAAGCTACACATAGGCAGATCTCCCCTGACTTTTTCCTCACCGGAACAAGGTTCGCTACCCAAGTGAAATGCCTAACCTGAAAAATGATCTTGGCATCTAAAATCTTCTTTAATTCCTGGCACATAAGAGGTTCTAGGGATGGGTGATACTTTCAAAGCTTTTGTTGGAAAGGTTTTACTTCCAATTTTAAAGGTATGGTGTGTTGAATGATGCAGGTATCATACGTTTTCAAATCCCTATAGGACCACGCAAAGACATCCTGGTATTGTCTGAATAATTTAAGGTAAGATTTCCTCTCTTCCTTAGATATAGTCTTGCCCAAATTCACATTCTTTGGACTGTCTGGGGTTACAATATTTATAGTTTCATGCAGGGGAAAAGAGCTACTAGTATTAGCATTTTTAGGTCCCTTAAATCGCTCTTTTAGATCAAAAAGATTTTGTAGATTAGCTATCCCTTTTGGGATCGTGTGACCCTTTGATTTATCCATAGGTTGTCCCATCTGAGGATTGGTTTCTGTGGACGGATCTTGGAATTCTTCATCATCAATAGCGAGATTTTTGAAATTTTCTTGGTTAGTCAAGAATTTTATGATTTGTCCATCTCCTTCGAAGACTTTCCAATTGGAAATTTTATTAGGTATCGATAGTTTGTAGAGAATTTCCATAGTGAATCATGAGGCTTCATAATCTTCTAAAGGCGATAGCCTAGAAGAGGTTGTGGCCAAGGAGTCAACAAGAATATTCTTTGTTTAGGGGATCACAGTGATATTAAAAGCCTCAAAGTGCTCTATTAACCTATACACCTCCTACTGATAGTTCTTTAGATGAGGAGAATTGCAATGTATAGTATTTCTTACTTATCTAACAATAATTTTAAAGTCCCCAAAAACTTTCGATTCTTTGACCTCCAAATCTATGACTTTCCTTAATCCTTGTACCAGAGCTTCATATTCGACAGTGTTGTTGGTACATTCGAATTCTAGCCTACAGGACAAGAAATGATGTTTACCAATAGGATCGATGAGGATGCATCCTTCTCTAGACCCTTTTTGAGATTTAGATCCATCAAAATAGAGGGTCCAAATTTGTGAATGAGAATCGTTGTTTTTGTTTCCCTTATTAGTTTCTTTCTCCTTGACCTCTTGTTTCGCAAGCTCTAGTGTCGCGTTTTGGAGGAAAAGGGTGTCTCCTATCGATATCAACGATTTCTCTTGGAAAATAAATTCAAAGTTTTGGGTAAGAGGAACATCGGATGGGGGGGGGGGATTTATGAAGTTGGATTTGGAGGAATAATTTCCCAGTATGGGGAAATCTGTGGACGAGGGATCATTAGGGGTTTCTAAATCAATGACCATATGTTTTATATATCTCTCCCTATCGATTTTGATCATGTTCTTGTATCCCTTCAGTGGTAGCCAAAGGCGTGCCCAGTCCGTACTGAAGTAACCGTTTAGCTTTTTAGACCAATCTATACTCAGTAATAGCCCATATGCGTCTGGGATATCTACTACAATAATGTCAATCACTAGCACAAATGTAGGGTGCGTCGATATTCTGATCATCACGTCTTCGATTTATCTTATGACCTTCACCTGGGTTCTGTCTAGTTGTATGACATGTTTATCAGTCTTGAGAGGAATGGCATTCAATTTCTTGCAAACAGACAAGGGCATGACATTGGAGGATGCTCCAGAATCTACCAAACAGTTATGGAGGTTTCTATTAAAGATTTCAAATGTTAGGAGGAATGGGGGGACAAAATGTTTTTCCTTTCTATCTCCTGAACAGGTATTCGCAGTTGGTTTTCCCACCGGATTTGTGTGAGTCAAACTTCTTTCTAGGACATTGCTCGTTGTAGGGTTTTCTGCAGAGTTCAAGGTTTGTAACAGAAAATCTTTCTGCCGAGGGATCATGCATATATCCATAACTAAAATATTGGCCTTTAGCTTCTTCAAATCTGTGACCATGTTGTAATCTAGTTTGGACGATTCCTAGGTATGAATTCTTATAGGCTTTTTACCGAAAGTGAAAGAGTCGGGGTTTAACTTACTTTGTGAGGCCCTAGCGATGTTGGTATCTTTGGAGCCAGGCGGGCCCTTATTGCATGTCTGTATCATTGAAAATTCCATGGGTTGGTCCCGAGACTCAAAAAAATCGTCGGAAGGCATGATTAGGTCGGGATCCCATATCGGGATGGTTGTATCTCGTGCTGGGTCAACTTCTTCTTGGTCAAAAATATTCATAACTAGACTGCTTGGTTGTTTAGTCAGGGAGACTTTGTCTAGAAACTGATTGGCCATTGAATTCATGGCATGTACCCATTGAGGGAAGTCTGTTTCAGAGTTGTCTTCCTAATGATAAGTATAGAAAGAATCAGATGCAACATTCCCTAGATCGATATTTAAGTTAGTGGGGGGAGGTTCAATTGCTTTAAAAGGTGGGTTTATTTTAAAGAAAGCCTTATAGGGCCTTTGGTCTTGGTTTCCATCCCCTGCATTTCTCTTCATGTATATGATTTCGTTTGATAATTTATTAACCATGTGTTGTAGATATTCTATATCACCATTACCTTTGTCGGGAGTCTGTTCAACCAATTTTCCCGGAGTTCTAGTTAGAAGGAGTCCTCTCCTGGGAGGGGGTTGGATTTCTTTTTTCACTAAAGAGACCTAGCCCTATTTACATCCTTTGATCTAGAATTCTATTGTCTCGGCCTCATCAAAAGTTTCCACCAGGGTTTTCTTAGTGGCTCTTTTTACAAACATAGAAATAGAAGCTGGGAGCACGTTAGCATACACCTCGATTTGCAACTCTTGAGTTGGTTTTGCCACGGGCCTAAATTTGTTTAAGATGGTCATGAATCTCTGATTGAAATCTTTGACCCTCTCTTTCGGACTCATGGTGGCTGCGAAAAACTCAGGCATTAGGGCTCCCATAGTAGTTTCCTCTACAAATTTATCTAGAAAATCTTTCTGGAACTTAGTCCAACTAGTTATCGATCCTACTGGAAAATTTAAATACCACGTGGAAGCTGAATTTTCAAACTTGTAGGGGAAGATTCTGGAGACTACGTCTTCATGTTTAACATTTATAAGTCTGATCGTGAGTATGAACTTCTTGATATGATCTTAAGGTAATCCTGAAGTTTCGGGGTTGTACTTAGGAAGCAGTTTCTATGGATGCCGAGGAAGATTATGTACTCGTCGAGGGATGGCCACGACGTCTCCGGCCAACCAGGGTTGATTGTTATGAAGTGGGATTTCTCTTTCTTCCTCATGGTTATTATTACCCTCCATATCTTCAGAATCTAAGTCAAACTCTTCTTCTTTTGAAAAGTCGTTTGGCTCAGAGACGTCGACGACTGGCGTTTCAGGTATCAAATTGAGAGGTTGTTGGATTTTGTTAATTGAAAAATCTATTAAGTCTTATATGGAGTGTACAAAAACCTCCTCGGGAGTGATAACCACTGGTCTTATTTGTTGTTTTCTTCAAGGGAGGATGGGAGCTAAGGACAACACACCTATCTGTCGGGCATAGGCCTTAGTGATTCTCCTGAATTGATTCACTTCCTCATGAGGAAGGGCGTAAGGTATTTCAGGGTTAAGAGTTTCTTCCTCGGGCTGGGGTGAGTTATCCATTTCGGGAATACTCAACATGTGTGGGATGTCTTGTAAAGGACTATCCATGGGTGTGGGTTGTTACGAATCTATAGGCTATTTGAAATGATAGATAAAATACATATTCAACCATTCATTCTCTGGCCCTCCTTCTAGCACAAATAATGTTGATGGGTCCTAAATCCCTTGACTCAATAGTAGGAGCCAAACCCGCCACCAAGGCCCAATTAGACTCTGCAACGTCTAAAAAGGAATGGTTCTCCAGATCTTGTGATGTGGCCAATTTATCAATGGGATGTTTTTTGTTTTCTTGTGAAGGCTCTTCCTTCAGTTAGGATTGTTTTCTTCTGTATCTTCTCTTGGGTGGGGATAATATGAGAGATGAAAGCGAGTATAAACCAACTTGACAAACAACATGATTAATTTTTAACTACTGGGGAAGGAGTTAACCTTGGGATAACCCATTGCTCAACATGTAGACAATTACTCTATACCACAGGCCTAGTACTAATACATTAACCATGTGATCATGCAATTACTTTATGAGAAATTAACTATCAGAAAGAAAGCACATATGTAATAAGATAATGGAAACAAAAATAATTCATCTACCATAACCATGCATCACATAATCACACAGTGATTTATCTTCATCATTAAAGAAAAGAACATCAAGACATTGCACCAGATAACTTGACAACAAAATTAATTGTTATTACTCATTACTGTATCATTCATGAAACATGATAGGAAGTAGTTCTTCTCCAAGTCCAATCACATGCATCTGATGAAAATAGTTTATCTTTGGTCCATAAGGAATTCTCAATTCATAGCAGTCTCAAAATAATTCTTAAAAACCAAAAAGAAAGAGTTCTTACAACAACCATCGACCCTTTGCTAATTGGTCAGTGTCTTTATTTATAACATAACGTTTTAACTGAAAAAAATAGCTAAGTGAAGTTTAAACAAAACAAAAATCACCACGTGGCATTATCTTCTAACAACTTCTTTAATAGTCGTCCTGAGATACTTCTTGGAAAGGGTGACTTCTCTTGTATTCAGTCCAACTAACAAATAGTTATTCACAAGTTTGGGCCCATGGAAATATATGTTGTTCCATTGGGTCTGCATATATTCCCCTGATGTCCACTGCATACGCTTGGAACTTTAATAAACTTGAGTTCAGTTGTTGTAGCATGGTTCGAGCTCTGATCGAAGGTTGTACGAGTTGTTGCACTTGTCCTAGCCTCAAATCATATATCTTTGCAAGCTCCTCTATCCATAGCGCATGTTGTTTGGCATGCATCTTGACCACATTGCTCAGGTCGATGAAATTATCGGGGGTGCCGAACTCAGGGAGCCCAACATCCTTCATTATATTGTTAATTTTATCCTAGTGCTTATTACACCTGGTCCATTGTTCTTGGATCTCTTGATGTGGGTCCCGAGAAATCTTAGCCCAGTACTCGTCCGATCGCTTCATGCGATTAAGACTGCTTTTGCCTATCATCTGAATGTCATGTTTTTCCTTATCTTGGCATTGTTGGACTGCCTCAATGTACTCGAGTCTTTCTACCGCTTGCTGTGCCCTTTCATACCATAGCTCCATCTCCTTGCATGTTGTGAGTGGCATGAGAGTGTCCTCCTAGAACTTAGCTATGTTTTCGGTTAACAATTGTCTTTCCTTCTTAAACTTGTCGTGAACTCCTGTGAACTCACCTTTTAGATACACATTGGTCTTCATGTCACCTTTGTAGTATTCGACAAGATGGCACAAGTGCTCAAGCTCCTTTAGGGCCGCATTTAGTTCCTTTTCATCTCTCTTGGCTCTATCCAAGGTGGCATATAAGAGGGATTTTACTACGCCGATCAGTTCAGACGTCCGGGCGTCTTCTATGTTGATCAAGTTCTCCTCTATAGTAACTAAGATAGAGTGATCCAAAGAGATCCTTTTTTTCTTTGAATTCCTTTGAACAATGGCCTTTCCCTTTTGATCGTAGGAGATCACATAGATATCTTCTACCTCGTCCACTGGCTCTGGTATCTGTTGATCACCCCATGTTAGCTTGTTTCCCAAACTACTGGTGGTGTATATTTGTTCAATATTGGGCTCTCAAACTTCCTCACTGTGTCTTGTGGGTCCGACTTCTACTTGTTTCTCGTCAAGCATTTGAGTATTGGGCAACATGAAGGTGTCAAGCATAGACTCGTTACATATTTTCTCATCGGCCGCAGAACTGCTGATTTTCTTTTGCGGGGATCCTTTCTTTGTCTCCTTCGGTTTGGGCTCGCCATTCAGATATGCTTCAGTTTCCAATTCATTAGGTTCTTTTGTGTCAAGGCCTCTTTCAGATTCGATTTTCTTTTGCGAGACCTCCTCGTCTTGAAGCTTGGGTTGAGGGGAGGAAACTTTCTCCGGACCTTTTTCCTCTTAGACATGCACAGGGGATTTGTGATATGGTTCCGAGCTTTCGTCATCGCTATATATATGTATAATTTTGCTGAGGGGATTAGGTGCTCGTGTTTCTATTGAAACTCGACTTGTCTCTGTTTGACTTGTCCTATCCATAGGGGAGTTGACTGGTGAAGTTGTGGATCCAATGTTGCCTAACCCGTCGGTGTTTCCAAGGTCTGTGGAATCGGGGTAGCTCGACTTCATAGGGCTTCTTTCTCATGTACTAGTTGGAAGCACAGGCATTATGATAAGGTAAGGATCATCCTGCATCCATTTCATTAGAAGTTGGATTTGCTGGTACAAAAGTGCACCCATCCCCTGTGCATCTTGAACTTCAGGGAAATCCCTTATTTGTACCAGGGATTCCTGATAAACTGTCACCGCCTCGATTCCCTCTTTGGGATCGCCTATTCCTTCGCCTGATTCAGATGCTACAGTTCCTTTCTGGGCCCTGAGAATTTCTTGAGTTGTCTTCTCCAAATATGTCTCTTTCTCTTCCCAACTCATAGCTTTGAACCTAGTCATTTGAGGATCAACCCTCCTTGACGCCACTTCATCCCAATTTTGAGCGTTTTCAGTGAAAACTTCATCTTCGAACCGATCATGGGCATAAGGTCAACAGTATGATACCTACGATGCATGTTGTAGGACCAGGCCCTTGGGATCGTGTTTTCAAAATTGGTTGGTGTGGAACCGGAATTCTAGTTGACTTAGCGCTTCTTTCTTAGCATGCACGGTATCTTTGACAATGTAGAAGCCAATATGAAACCTATACGGAATGAAGGCCCGCTTCTTTTCCTTTACTAAAGTGGTATTGTATCCTTGCAGGAAGGTGTGGTAGAAATTTTCCCCTAACACTAGTCGTTCTGGAACATATATGGGTAACAAATGGGGTTCCCCTGTGGCTTTGAAAACCCTGATATAGATTTCGCACTCGCCTAGATACCAGTGACCCACTTTGGATATAACCTTTTTTTCTTCTTTTGACAGCCTAGGGCACTCTTTCCTGAACAACAAAAAATTGATATGTGCAATAAAATGGTCACAAATAAGAGAATATGATTTTTTGTACCTGTTATCCCATAGTATGATGAAGTATACATGGACCGGGAGCTCCGAGGAGTGCCAGTTCAAGTTGATTCTAGATAAAATGTTCCTGGTGCAGATGATGTCTAACATATATGAGGCCATGTAGAAGGAGGGGTTTTCCCTGTCTTTTGGCATCTAGGGTTGTCTTATGCAACTTCTCAACTGTTTGGAGATTATGGCACGCCAATTGAAACTCGTGCCTAAAATGACCACCGCATAAGCTAGGGGCATCCAAGCCTTGGAAAATTGGGAGAAATATTTCTCCCCATGCAACATATGGAGAGCAGACATAAAGTATATGTATGGTTCCCTTAGATTGTCCGTTGGGTACCAATTGATAGTCCGGTTTGTGAATTTTTTTTCTTCCCTCCACCATGAGGCCATGATTTTGCTAGTACCGCGTGATGCATAAAAATTCAGAATGAAATCAATGCTCATATTTTCTTCCAATTCCCTGAGCTTGTAGTAACTATGAACCTCTGATGGCAAGGAAACCTCTACGCATCTGCCATTATCATCATTAATCAAACATTTGTCTGCATCGGTGTGGTCAATGAGACACCTTAGGAGCTCAATGCAAGAAAACAAAGGAGTTCGTCTTGCCACCATGTGTAGATAATCCCTACGAATGTTTGGGAGGACATCATCATCTTTCTGCCTTATATCAGTATTGTTGTTTGGGGTATACTCGAGGGGTTCTTCTTTCTTGATTTTCTTAAAAAATTATTCCCAGCGAGGGAATGTTGTTTTGGCTCCAGTGTTTGCCTCTATGTCCCCGAAGGCCAGTGGTTGGATGTAGGCCTTCTTGGTAGCTGTCTTAATGGAAGACATCAGTTTGGGGGTGAATTCTAATTGTCTTGCAACTGTTGGGGAGGATCCCCCTCCTGCTTCTGGTTCTTGCGGCTTTGGCGCTCTTGGGGATTTCCTGGTGGAGGGTTTCTTTGGAGGCATTGTTCCTACAATTAAAACAACCTTTAAACATGTGTACAGACCAGATTTGGGTTGATAACATAAAAAGGAAGCATAAAACACCTCGAGTGGATACATACCTATAATGATTGCTAAGATAGTTATCTAATACTCACTTAACTTTGGACGACTTCTCCGGATCGTTAGCCCTGGTCCTCTGTTTGTTCTGAAATCTCTGTCGTGCAGAATAGGATCATACATAATGACCTCGAAAAAATATAATAGGAGAGACTCTATCTGTCATATCAACCAGTTAATATGAGTAATAAATGCAAATTCAAAAATAAACTATCGTTAGTTCTCCGCAATTAAATTGTAACTGGTCGACGACGAAGGTGTAGAGGCAGATGCATTGTATTGGTAAGTTTAAAGTATTTCTTTTGATTCGTGAAAGGATTAGCAACTAATGCATGATCCCCAATTTTATTAACACCTTAAATGCATCGTACCTAGTGAATATGAGGGTTAAAACATCTTATCATGTCATGTCATTCCGGCTTGGAGGTCGGGGATCGACATTTTAAAATGTAAAATTAATTTTTATTTTATTTCGTAACTCCTCGACGCCAAAATCACATCGGTTGTCGGCGGTTGGCGATACTGCTCCTCTCCTTTCACAACGCTTACTTTTTATGTTTCTGGCGAAGCCAAACGAATAGGTCTTCGACAATACTCCTGACAAAGTTCAATCGCAAAAAAGAAAGACTGTATTCTGCCGACACCGATGAAGATCGGAGCTTAGCTATTTTAAACTTCTTAAATGATTTTTTTCCACCTTTAATCTTTACCGATCTAAAAATCCTAAGCGCATTGGGGAAGACTTTAGTTTGTTGATTCCTTAAGTAGTTGTTAAGTACCCTTTAATGGTTAAGATGATTCTTTGTTGTATGTTCAAGAAAAATTTAGAAAAATCAAATATGAAAAATAGACACAGGTATTAGTTTCATACTGAAGGAAAAACAGACAGTCCAAAGGATCAAGTGGTACCCAAAAAGTAAAAAATGGACATAGAATTTTAGGGTGTGTTGAGTGCTCAACAGGTCCTTTTCCCAAAAGATCGATTCCTATCAAAAAGAGGGAATTTACATGCCAGAGGTTGAGACAAGTTATTAGAAACAAGGTCACGTCAATGGATATAATGACCATCATCACCTAATTATGAAGTCAGAAAGGTTACGAAATCACGATGCTCATATCACATATACGTTGCTGCTCTTATCATCTATACTTTGAACACTTCAAAGTGTACCTGTCATGCGAGTGTTCTGCGTAAATATTCAGCCTCCTTAAAAAATTATTGTCACCATGGATTTATCGTCCTCTTCCATAATTCCATCCCTCACCTATTCAAGTATAAATACTAGTCACCCTACGTGTTTCTCCTTTACCATACAAGTTTATGCATTGTCTGCGATTTTTTCTGCAAGTCCTGGGTCCTTTCATTGTGGGAAAGCTGATTTCCATAGTTTATGTTATGAGTCCTTTCATTCAATATTTCTGCGTCTCCTTCGGTTTCAGTCATGGTTTGAAGAATGTTGTATTTTTACATGAGCTAGTGTGTCAGGCGATAGTTCTTCTCGCAGTCAACCTCTCTTCTTTAGAGTTCTTTATTGTTGCGCATAATTTCTTTCCACGTCCAAATTCCCTACTGCAACGAGCCTACCGTTTCCATTTATCACAACGTCGATCTCCTTCTATGAAGAAAGTTTTCATAAGACCTAGTGGCAACGCAGTGAACTCCTAGAGTTGTTTTTGCTTGTCATGCAAAGTTTCTGTCACTGCCATTCCGACAGGCCTCTGTGAAGTATATCATTCTCCATTTTCCACTCAAAGAGGGTGTTATCATTCATTACCATGTGCATGAAACAAATACACATTTTCATCATGAAAACATCCCAAGACATCAGGAAGAAGGTGCGAAGTGGCATATTTGTAAGGTCTAAGCCTCAGGACTTGGCATTAATCAATGAAGATCCAAATGTCAGGGAATCTTTTGAACATGTCAGATGTATGTGATATTGTGAGAATATCAAAGGATACGACACAAACATGGTTGAATAGTTCACTCTCAGGTTTAATGGGTTCCACGCGACCATTTTAGGAATCACATTCTAGGTGAGGAAGGAAACTTTGTTAGCTGCAAAGGATATCCATCTATGTGGTGAAAGGTGGTATAAGGGCATGCCTTTAGAAGTATTATTCTATGAATACTTTATCAATCCAAACTTCTTTAATGGGAAAATCAAAGTAGGATTTCTGATTCGGTATCTCCGGGAGCCTTTCCAAAATATCCTAAAGGTAATTAGAAGGTATTTCACCTATGAAAGAAGTTTTGACAGAATATACCCACATCATATCATGATTTTGATGCATTTCACACGAAAAATTCCTTTGAAATTACCTTTATTCTTGCATTGAAGCTTAGAAAGGATGGCGAACAACATCCAAAATCAAGCTGACCAACCGAAGAATAACTTATTCCATATATCATTGGTCAAGTTGTTGGTAGTCAAGGAATTGAGACGGCTAGACAAATATTGGGATTCATTTCTAATTTCAGCCGACATCCCCAGGGACCCCAAAGGAGACTTCCACCTTTTTCCCAAAGAAAATTCACTTTTCAGAATGCATTGAATAAGTGTTATGTTAAGCACCCTTTATATATATACATGTGGCATAGGTAGGACCTTCAAATCCTCTTATTGTTATTTTATCTTAGGTTAGTGTTTCTTTCCTTGATAAAATTCATAGAAAGGTTGATATTTTTTTATCATAGCTCTAGATTGCATATCTTATACTAAATGATCCTTTTGTCCATATTATTGTTCTTGGATTCAAGGGACTATGCATTCATCATTATGAAATTACCATATCCATGGTGTTCCCATCTAATATTGTATGGTCATATTCTAAAATTACATTTTCTTGTTCTAATATGATCATTAAGAATATTTATTTATTCCTTTTGCAAATTTACCAACTAATCTATCCATTAAATCAATAGATGTATAGTCTCTTCCTAGTACCATTGTAAAATATTCTATCCCATGGCTTGGATATAGATTATGTCTTGTTGATGGATTTCCTAGGATCCTAATTTGGTATCCTACTACCAATAATCATCCTAGAAGAGAGTAGAAGTTCATCCTTGTATTTTCTCGAAGAAATGATTCTAGATTAAGTAAATATCATTCCATTCATTATTTTTAATCATTTATCAAATAAATACAACCTCCATGGATATGAGTGCATCCTCGACAATTTTTCTAGCATAGTTCACCCTCTAGATTTTCCCCCAAAGTATATCTTTTCATTTTAGTCATCTCCCTCTTGTTTTTGTTTCTAGTAATAGGGTTTCTTTGCTACCCAATACACCTACCAATTTAGGGAGGAAAACTATATATTAGACCACAAGTGTAACTTTTTGTCCTTCTTAGCCCCCCCCCAAAGGAAGGAATTCTATAATATTGTAGGCTTCATGATGTTGGTATTCCATTTTGATACAATTTTTATTTCTAACTAGCTCTCTTTACCACCTTATCCTTCATCTTTTTAACCAAAATAACCTTCTTTTTCCAGTTTTTCCATGTATCATGTAAGGTATATATAACTAAGATAATTAAGGTAAAAATGTTGTCTTTGTTAGTTTTTTCGTACTTATTTTATAGTCTATGTAAAATTAAGAGATTATTTACAAATCATTGAATTTTTCATGCTAAAATAGTTTAAGAACCTATAACAATTGATGAAAATCCCAGCAGCACAATGCACAAATAGAGTTTGACGATTGGAGGATGTTCCAGGTGCCAAGGGGATGCTTCAACATCAAACAAATGCCAAGTCATTCAAACAATGATGTGAACATGAAGTTTTCAAATCAAAAGTCAATGCAACAATGGGCGTGTATCTTGTAAATGGACATAAATATGATGGTAATATTCTAGTAGTATAAGCACTAGATACTGAGTGATATCAAAGAATTTCATGCATTATTGTGTCATGAAACCGTTGACATGAATCAATATTGAAGATAGAATTCTATAGAAAGACAATTTCAAAAAGAAGTAGAGTCATACCAACAACTCATGGCTAAGGAATATCATTTGACATAGTACATTCTAGAAGTCCATATTGTGGGTGATCAAGTGATGTAAGATAATTTAGGACTAGGATCCGATTCTTAGAAACTATGTGTATTATAAATATGCCAATAAGAAGGAAATATAGAGTTAATAGTTAACAAAGAAATTATATTGTTATGCAAGCATGGACTAAAATTTATTGTTGAGACCGATTTCCAAATTTAATAAAATATTTTTTTATTCATATATCGATGTTCCATTAATCCTTTAACCATGTAATCACTTTCCAACAACATATTAATGAGAGTTAGGGCCCCCTATTTTTTTATACTCCCGTTTATTTCATTAGATTTATTTATATTTTAGGTTTTAATAATTTATTTCCATGTTTTGTGTGTTGAGAGTTATCTTTATTTGAATGTGTAGATTTTGATTTCATTCAAAATTTACAAGATAAGAACTTGCTTAATGAACTATAATCAATCTGATCACATCAAGGTTTTGTTGCAAGAAAGTCTTAATCTTGTGATTATACATATAAATGTAACGAGTGGTTTCAACACTTATGATTTCAGTCGATGATGGTCCAGAGTTGAATGTAATATTTTAAACCAATTTTCAAATGTTATTTCTTTGAATTTTGATTAAAATTCCTTTTTTTGATCAAGATTTATCTTTTCTTGTTTATTTTAAATAAAATATTTCAAGTGTTTGAGATAAGTTTAAATAATTCATATAAGAATGAATCCATGGGAATAACGATGATAAGATAAAAATATGAATTCATTATAGAACTTATGTTGTGTAAAATCCCAACGCGTTCACTATAATAATTTGTGGTGAATCTATATTCTACTACATTCAAATCATAATAGTAATATAGGATGCTTGAATAAACATAAAGATCCTATAGGTATATTTACTTGTGAAACATGATAAATAAATCCAACTATTTCAACTTGTACTGTAGTAAGAGCCACCTCATCCACTAATCCATCAATGGGTAGAATTGGAAGAGGAGGAAACCCAAGAATAGTTGTGGGATTTCAAGTGAAGGTAAAAGCCAAAGAAGATAATTGGATTATAATGGTATTAAACACATTTAAATTCTCAGTCACCGAAGTTCCCTCACACATCCTCATAAGATACAGTTTATTTCTAAGAAACAACTTATTTACCAGGGATTTCGACTGGTACAAGCTTTCCATCTTGTCCCACAATGTCTTGGCCAAATATTCACCTGAGACATTGAACATTACCAAATTTTCAAGACAAAGTCGAATCATACTCCTTTCCCTTCTCTCGAGTTTGTCCCATTCCTCTGTTGACATACTTGTCGGCATGGTACCTCGATATACTACTTCCCATTGTTATATATATACAAGGACATCGACCATTGAAATTTTCTATATCTATTCTCGATCTACTCACCCTTCTTTAAACACAATCTTTAAATATTTTTTACTTATGACTCTTACTAAACCTAGAGTTTACCTCAAATCCAAGGTTGTTAAAACAAGATCTGATACCACATGTTAGGAAATGAAGAAAAATTCCACTCTAAACCTAGAAGAAGAGAGGAAGAAATGTTTAAACAAGAATGTAAATTGAAAAGAAAACACGCAGTACACAAATATTTTATCCTAGAAACCCAAACCAGAAAAACCAACATTCCTTGAGCATTATGCTCTCTTTTTGTCTTATTCATTCATAATAAAAGGTTACATGCCTAACCTTGGTCCACACCTAAGACACAATCGACATCCTACCTTCTTTATTTACACAAGAACAACCTTGTAGCTAATTATGGCTTACATTTACATGACCAACAACGTCTATGATTTCATAATATTTTACAACATTACAACATTCATTCTTTATATGATTTACAATAGGAAAAAACCTAAGTAAAAGTCTGCCAAAAATAGTTATAGATCCACGTAGATCATTGGATACAACTCCTACGAATCTTAGGGTAAAATCATGAAGTTGGGTAACACTTTCGTGACAATTGGGTCTCCAAAATTTCTAGCGGCAATTTTTCGACCGAAAAAATGTTGCAAGGAATTTTTTCGGCCAAAAATTTGCACGTCAAATTTAATGGTGCCCTCGAAATTCATGTACAATGGTTTTTGGATGATTTTTTTTCCCGTGGTAAGCATATTTTGGCCGAAACATTTATTTTTAATGGATTTCGTTAAAAACGACGTTTCAGCTGAAAGAATATTTCAGCCGAAAACCTGAAAATGGGACTGTTTGCAGGAAAATGCAAATTCTCTCCATCTTACTTCATCATTGGAGGTAGCGAACTCCTACAAATACTCAGAATTTATTTTCAGAATTGATACCAACATTTTTAAAATTGAATCTACTTTCATTGGGTATAATTTGTTTTCATTTTCATTGTTTTTATCTAATTTTATTTAATTTTATAAAAAACTCACTCCATAATATTTTTAGGCGAGATTATGATTCAGTGAAATGAAAAATACATATCTCTTAAAATACACAGTGGAAAATTATGGAAAATTTATATTCATAATCGTTAAACTGTTCTCTTCAAAAGGGTATTTTTAGATTTTACTTTTAAATAAAAATTAAGATAGATACAATGTGTAGAAAATCATGTGTTTACAATCTGCAGCGTTTTCAACTTGGTCAACTTCACAAAATTCTAGAAATTATAATATTCATCCGTTAGATTGAAAATTATAGTCATAATAAAATAAAGTCTCTGTAGATTGTTGCAGTATATTTCATTTCTTAAAAACATAAGTTTAATAATAGACACATTGTTGTGGAAAACAATAACTCATTATCATTCCTTTCATGTTAAGGAACATACTGTTAAACAATTTCCAAATTCACAGTCATATTACCAGTCGACTACCATTCGTCCTTCATTTGGTCTTCAGTCAATTGCCACCTGCCCGCATGTCGAGCTTTTGTCAGTTGACCTCTTTGTCTTCAAATTTACTTGGTTGAATGACCTATACCTTTGAATTTATTTTGATTCCTTCGACTTCTGATTTACCTTGTCAAACCACCTCTACGTTCGACTTGCTGACAATGTATTTGAGCTTGAGTTTACCCGGTCAAACCACCTCGACCTTCGACTAGACTTTCACTGGAAAGAATATAAAAAACCAATATTTCTCTCCTGTGGAAGAGACGCCAATCATTGGGGAGAACTGTCATGAAGAGGAAGTCTAGATTTACGCCATTATAGAGGAGGAAATTCCTCTTACTCCTCCCTAGGAAAATGTGAAAGTCCCCATGCATCCTCCAAAGTAAATTGGACAATCAGAGGGGCACAATATGCAAGACAATTTGACTCAGGATGGGAAGAATATTCCAAATCAAAGAGAAGGTTACCATAAATCTAGGTCTCTCTACGTGGCTCAACTAAGGAGCATTGGGATTCTTCCATCAATGAGGAAGAACCTCTATCCTCCCCTCTCCAAGATAATACAAGAGATCCTGTGAGGCCTCAAGAAGATATTTCACATCAAGAAGAGTTCTCCCAATTTTGTTTCTTGGAGGAGAACCTGTTGGAAGCCAACAATAATTTTGATTCTTAATCAAAGTCCCCTCAAAATATCATACCTTTCTATAGCTTCCATCACCTTCTATTTGTAAATGTTTATGTTTTTGAGTTTCGAGGCAATGATCGAGTTAAGCTTACCTTATTGAGTTTTTGTCATTTGCATTTTTGTTTGTTTCATTTTTAATTCATGACTATAAGCATGAATTTAAACATAAAACTTATCTTGGTTTCATAATATTTCTACTTGTTAAATATCATTTTAAAAGTCACCGATATATCATTAAAATTCAAATCTTATGAAATGGTTGATTAACCCACTATCGAAATTTGTGTATTATGGTTATTATGAATTCATTGGTTCTATCGTTCATTGTGGAAATTTTTTAATGCACAAGAACTTTGGTTAACTGTTGATATTATTCTCATGAGTTCAATTGTCATATCAACATTCATGCAAATGAGTATAGGCATGTTGTACTTACGTTTTCGTCTTACCTTGTTGGCCTGAAACATTAATGAGACCATTCATGACGCGTATGGGGTTTTGTACCCTATAGGGTTTGGCACTTATCGTGAGAAATGACTTGGAGTCTTACAAACCTTCTAGTTTTCATTTTCCCTAATTATCCTATTTGAGTTATGATAGCCCCTAGACTCTGCGATTTTCGTGCTAGTACATCCTATTTAGACCTGTCTCTACTGCTCATCTGTTGGGAGACTAAACCTATCCCTGGTGATTTATGTTGTATCCTTATCACAATGGTCATGGCACCCGTCGTTCGTATCAAGCCGAAAAGATGACAGGCTTTGCTATCCCATGATGACGCTATTGAAAACCTGAAGTCTCATGGGTGGGATGTGTTCCTCAAAATGTTCGAAGGCTACAACCTCTCTGTTTCTAAAGCATTTGCATAGACGTTCGACGGTTTTAAGGCCAAGATTGGGGATATACAATTGGAATTAATAGAGGATTTTGTGAGCAAGGCAATAAGACTCCCATATAAAGGCGAGAGGTGGTTTAAGAATGCTAAGATAGAAGATATCCCATGGTATTTATTCATGGCTTCCCATAAGACCACTTGTTGTATAAAATGTATTCCTATCGCTCTGTTAAAACCTAGATAGCATAGTCTCCTTTCAATTCTGAAGCCATTTGTTACGTGTGAAGGATGATATGGGCTGGTTTTTATATACCACATTCGTTTGCTTATGAATTTCATAGGGTTTGAATTGGATATGCCTTTTTACATGTTCATGAGTCCTTACAAAATTTCCAAGCGTTATAAGCGACATGGTATCAATTCGAGTCTGTTTCACCATGGACTCAATAAAATCTTGTTGGTTTATCACCTGTCGAAGATAGGTGAAAATTGGGAAACCTTTCTGATAAGAAATGGCTTCACCCAGGCCAAAGATACAACCAACCCTCTTTTAACTGCAAACCCTAACTCAAACAGACCAATAGCTGAAAGCTAGTTCATTAATTCAATTGATGGCCCATAATTTATTGGACCAATTTCTTTTGTTAATGAAACCCTTGTGGATAAATAATTACCATGTAGGTTTTCACCTAGAATATCTCTGGAACAAGTGATCGATGAATTAAAAGAAAAAGATCCTTCTGTGCCTATGAACGATTCTAGTTTAAACATTAATGATAATCTTGTTGTCAATAATTTTCGTAAAGGAAAGAAGCTACAGAGCACAGATTTAAGTTTCAAGAATAATAATGTCGGTCATTTGATTTCTAGAAAACTAAGAAATAAAAAAGGTAATCATCCAAGCTCGATCAATACGATCGATGATCGATGTTCAGATCGTGAGATAGAGGATTTCTTGGCTCATGAAGACCCAAAAAATCAGTGTTTCAGGAGAGAGGTTATTACCCATGTTAAACAGTATGATTTTGTGACCAATTTCCCCCCTTGTATTAAGGGTAAAGATGTATTTTCTGGTATCGAGTGCGATATAGAACGAACCACAGGTAAAAATGAAGCGCCCCTTGTCGATTGTTTCCCACGTCGATTTTCCTTTTCCCTGGTGCACTGTCATAGCTGCCTTGACTGGATGGAGCATTACTATACAAATATTCTACTCTTACATGCCCAAATTAAAATCTTGGCTTCTCATAACTCTCTCTTCAAACAAGAGAACCATGACCCGAAGACACACATAGAGAGGGAGAATAAACAATTCAAGAGGGCTGGAAATATAATCATTAAGAACACAACCAGTTTCAAAGCAATTATAAATTTCAAATTGTCAGACCCCTCTTTGGCTAATTTATAATGGTAAAACAATTTTGTTTTGATTTCATTCAATTATTTTATCAAAGTTGAAATAGGTAGACTTAAATTTTGATTTCATTTTCTAAAAATAAGACTAGCTATAGAATCTATGATTCTATAGCCAGTCTCTTTTGAATATTAACTAGTGGTTAGTAATTGTTTTTCTAATATATCAAATCGGTTTTTATATTCACAGGAAATGGAAGATTATGATGTTGATTGCATGGAACAAACACTTTGAATTATAAGCTCAAATGTTATGTAGTTTATCCCTTTTTATTTTTTATAAGACTTTGGTTTATTTTTGAACAAACCAACTCATGTATAAGTGGTTTCGAGTTTGCTATTTTTGTAATATTATTTGATTATGGGGGATTCTACTCTATCTTGTATGACATGAGCATTTGGATCCTGAACTAGTTTGAATACTGTTCACTCTTTCTAGTACAAACATCTTTGATTCAAACACATTATGGACATGTAATTTTCAAGACTGTATGGACAAGTTGTTCACTCCTCAGCTTTAGACCAACGTGGCACTTTCCGATTACGTTTTTCCTTTTATATTATGGAATGTTAATATGTTATACAACTTTAGTATTATCAACATATGACATTTCATTTTATTCAACACTTTAAATTCTGTTTATAATTTACTGTTCATATATTACATCTGTGATCATTATTTCATTTAAATATCATTGATTTATGCTTGATGTTAAGTGATGTATTACATGAATTCTTTATATTAAATTTATCTTACTATAAGTGTTTGTCATTACAAGATCACATGATCTATATGTTTATTACTCTGTTCTTATATATTTGCTCCAAAAAATACCTTTGAGTTTATTTTGGGAATGTTAACACAAGCCTGTTACAGGTTTTTCTCACAGGCAAGATAACTGGGAGTTTGAATTGTGCAGAGACATAAACTCATTAGTTGATTAATCTCAGGTTAGTTTTACTCGTATTCTATTTCTGTTATTATTTTATTTATTAATGAAATAGGAACAATTTAAATTGGCTTTGACTGTTATTATGTTCTTGTTTCAAATCATGTCTTATTAGTATGTGTGGGTTCTTAGATTTTAAATTATTAAACAGAAAATATAAAATGTATGTGCTTTCTTTATCTACCTCATAAATAATTGCAAAAAACATTGATTTCCCAAGACATCCACCAAAAACTTGCAAACTGTAAATACCCTATTCATAATCACATGCTCATGTTTTTGTTTTAACATTTGTAAATAATTAAACTCATATACATAGTATAGTAGTTTCTTTTAGATTAGTTTCCTTTATTTTTGTCATTTTAGGATTTTAGTCGGCAAACAGAGTCATTAAACCCATCATGTCATCTCACTCCAAATGGATTGGGTTATTTAGACAACCCCGGTCTGGATTTGACCTTATAGTTGATGATGTGTCACTTACGCCCATCAACAAATGGTGCTAGAAGTAGGGCCTAAAATAAATTGATGGCACGTGGAGGTCACAAGACTCCTCCCCCACACACCCACTCTCATATTGTAACACATAGTCTATCAGAAAATAACGTTACACTTGAAACAACAACTACCTCAAACAATAACTATGAGATTCTCATTGAACTAGTGACACCAGTTCCTCAAGGGGCCGACGTCCAATAAATTGTTCATCAGTCACTCATAAGAACACATAGTTCCTTAGCCCATATCACACAACCTGGTAGGCCACTTAATCAGCGCCTTGATTTCTCAGATATCCGAGAACAAGTTCAAGTCACTGGTCTGCTCCAAAACCATTTAGGTAGAAATACTAGCAATCCTACTGTAACACTCATTCCCGAAGTAGGAGGACACGGTATTCCACCATCTCCACTTGCTTCTTCTCCATCCTCTTCAGGAGGAGAGTCTTGAGATGAAGGAATCTCTGCATCATAACCATATCAGCCTTTGACATCATCAAATCCCATGGAGAACCAAAATAATCCTGCCAGACCTTGGCTCGATGAAGATGTCATGGATGTACTTGGACCCCAACAACCATTACCAAAACATCTGGAGAAATGGTTGCCAAAATTTGACCCAGATTCAAAGCAATCTGCTGAGGATCACATCAAAAAATTTATGTTGGCCATTAGACTCTGAAGTGTTGAACATGAGGATGTAGTATGTAGGTTATTTTCTTATACATTTGAGGGAAATGACTCCACATGGTATTTTTCTCACTATCCCCAAACCATCATCTCTTGGGACAAGTTTGAAACTTGTTTCTTGGAAAACTTCGGAGACGATAAATCTCCAGAAGTCCTGGTTATGGAACTCTCCAGCTTCAAAATGAATCCTAAGGAAAAAGTGAAATATTTAAACCAAAGATTTTTAACGTTAAAGAAAAAAATCCCTGTAGATTTGATGCCTGGAGAAAGTCTGATTGTTGCATATTATGTTAAAGCCTTGCACAATAATATATCCATATGGGTCAAAAGGTCTAAAAACAACACCTTGTTGGAAAAATTTGAGGAGGAGAGCCAAATTGAAAAGGATATCTTAAGATTAAAAGACAATCTTAGTAGTGAAGCTGAAACAACCTCATCTTCTAAGAAGAAAATAGAAATTCTCACTAGGCCACCTCAACTTAAGAATCAACAAGAAAATTTAGACTTCGAAAGCTTGCAGAAATATTTCCAAAAATTGTCCAATCAGGTCGTTGAATTGAAGAGATGAATTGGGGAGGCATCAACAAGAAAAGGAAGTTTTAAGTCTCCTTTTAGAAAACCTTTCGCTCCTAACCGACCAAACCAAACCACAGAAGGTCTAAATTTTGAAAGTTTACAGTATGCTTTACAAACCATCTTAGAAGCACATGATAATTTTGCTTCTGTTCCTCCTGAAAATACAGACAGTACAGTTGAGGAGGAGGTATCGAAAGAGGAAAACTCATCACCCCCTACTTTCGGTCACTTGTTAGATAGTATTTTCCAAGCAAACTTTGAAAATTTCCACCCCTACAACACAAGAATCAAAACCCAAAACAAACCCCCTTCTAAAGCAAGTAAAAATGTGTTTTCGAAACAGTCAAAGAAGACTAAAATTAAACAAGGCTTAGCAGCCCCAGTTTTAGAATACAATTTAATTGAAGAATTGAAAAAAATGAGGGATAATATTTATGTTTTTGAACTACTGAAATTTCCCCTTATTTTGCAGAAAATGCTTCAAAGTATCACCGAAAACAATAAAAATAGTGATCCTAGCAACAAACAATTAACAAAAATTGATTTAAATACAGCCACAAAGGTCCCAACTAAAATGACATATGAACCTCCAGATAAAAGGGACTTAGCAGAAAAACTGTAGCAAATGTAGATAAAACTGTTTTAGGGACATCAACTAAAAATCAACAGAATTCTACAGTTAATGCTCGAAAAAATGTCCAACATTTTTTTGTTAACCTTTGAAAATTTTAATAGGAATGTACATAATTGCATGGTCGATTTCGGTGCATCATCAAACATGATTCCTCTATCTGTTTGACAAAAAAATAATGCAGAATTTCAACTTTCTGATCTTAAAATAATTCAGCTAGATCGAACTAACATTAAAGTAATTGATGAACTTAAGAATGTGTTTATTAGATTATCATCCAATCCTAAGGTTCATCAGATAATTGATATTATCATTGTTGATACCCCTGAATTTTATGGCTTGTTTTTAAGCAGGGATTGGTCAGAACAACTGCACGGTTACTTTGCCACATATTGGACTCACTTGTGGTTGCCTGAAAATGGAAAACCCAACAAAATTAGGATAAACATAGAACGTTATCTTAATCATATGGTAACAGATCCAAATGACATGAATGAACCTTTCATTACATATGCTAATTCATTTGAAACGCAGGGAATGAATACCTTCTTTGGTAATTTCATGACCGAAATCTCTCCCATCACTGATCCTGTGCAACAATATGAAGTTGTAACCTATACTCAGACATCCTCTCTGACAAGTATGTCGAGTACTTCCGACGATGCACATATATGGTCCTTATACTTTGACTGATCCAAATACAGAGAAGGAGCAGGTGTTGGTTGTGTACTCATCGATCCTACAGGTAATGCGACTTTTATTGCTTGATGGTTATAGTTCGAATGTACCAATAACACGGCCAAGTACAAAGCACTTCTACAAGGACTCAAGAAAGCTTTGGATATGGACGTGCACAATTTGATAGTATTTGGTGACTCGAAAATCGTGGTTAGGCATGTAATAAACTCCATACATTTCTCATCACCACATCTGAAAATCTACCAGATAGAGATATGGAGTTTAATGCATAAACTTTTATCATTCAACATAAATTCCATTCCTAGGTTGAGTAATTCAGAAGTTGATTTATTGGCCAATGTTTCTTATAAACTATTGCCCATGGAAGGTCTTTCCCCTAATGCATTTTCAATTGAATTGTTGTTCATACCGTCGATCCCAGATAATATTACAAATTGGAGAGTATTCGACGATGACCAACAAATTATCAACTTCATGCATATGGAGGACACCTTCCAAGGTGCAGTCATTGATGAAGGTACTCATGATGAGAACCTCCATAATTTCATGGTAATATTTGATCCTCAATCTCTTGAAACGACATCCGAGATGGTAAACTCTATCCCCATATCTGTCGTAAGACTAGATAATTTTTATGACTTCGACGATAAATTTAGAGGGACAGTAAATTGCAAAACTAAGAGTTCTTCTTTGATTTATGAAACCGTTAATTTAGTAACACAGGACAATCCTCAAAATATTGATCTGGGAAAGGGATGTTCCGCGTAAGAAAGATCTGTTTTTTCAAAGTTATTTAAAGAATTTAAAGATGTTTTTTCTTGGACATATGATGAATTGAAAACATTCGACCCTAACATCATACAACATGTTATCTCCATGAAACCCCAGACTTAGCCTTTTCAATAGAAATTGAGGAAAATGCATCCTAAATTGGAACCCACTGTTAAAAAAAAACTAAACAAATTACTAACTGAAAAGATAATTTTCCTGGTTAGACACATGCAATGGGTGTCAAATTTAGTCCTTGTACGAAAGAAAAGTCGTGAAATTCGACTCTGTGTCGATTTCTGAAACCTAAACCGAGCATCTGATAAAGACAACTACCTTGTTCCTCCAATGGAACAAATTCTACAACATGTGTCTGGCTCTGAAAACTATCTTTGCTAGATGGTTTTTTGGGATACAACCAGGTCCTCATGTCTCCCTCAGATCAACTTAAAACTGACTTTTTCACCCGATGGGGCAATTATGCCTACAGGAAAATTATTTTTCAGCTGATAAATGTCGGTGCCACTTTTAAGAGAGAAATGGATATTTATTTACATGGCCTCATTAACTAGTCAGACATGGTCTACCTTGATTATGTCACCGTCTTCTCTAAAAACAAGAAAGATCACGTGGCTCACCTCAGGGTTGTCCTAGAATGATGCCACAAGTTCGACATATCTCTCAACCCTAAGAAATCGGTCTTTGCAGTGGATCGAGGTAAACTTCTAGGGTTCATAGTGTCTAAGGATTGAATGATTATTGATCATGAAAGAACCCAAGCTATTTCTAAATACCTCCCTCCTTCTTCCAAAAAAACCGTGCAATCCTTTTTGGGCAAGATTAATTTCGTTAGAAGGTTTGTCCCAAGTTTCTCGGAAATGGTAAGACCATTACATAATTTAATTAAAAAATATGTTTTGTATCATTGGGGACCAAAAGAAAGTGAGGATTTCGACTCAATTAGAAAAGAAACAATAGAGCCCCCTTCCTTGATGAGCCCCGATTTTTCTCAGGATTTCACTCTTTACACTTTTTCTTCTGACCGATCTTATGTTGTTGTGTTAACACACAAAAAAACTGAAATCAATGAGATACCCATTTCCTTGATTAGCTTATCTTTCAAAGGAGTAGAGCTTAACTACCTAACAATAGATCAACATGCATATGTTGTTTTCAAAGCAGTAAAACACATCCGGTCATACCTGTTGAAATCCAGAACCAAGGTTATTGTTCCTTACCCAACTGTAAGAAATCTGTTAGTACAAAAAGAACTAGGTGAGAAAAGGGAGAATTGGATGACGTCATTATAGGAATATGACCTTGAAATAACCCCTGCACAGATTGTTAGAGGTCAAGGCCTATGTAAGCTAGTTGATGATTCGGTTGAAGAACATGAAATTCAAATAAACATCTCAACTGTGAATCAACCTGATGAAAAACAGATCAGTTGTGCACAAGTTACTGTCAATTCTTGGTATGAAAACATTAAATTTTATTTGACACATGGATCTGCTACCCGTAATATTGATCATAAAAACTGAAGAGAACATAGGCTTAAATATACATCTTTCCAGTTAATAAATGATGTATTATTTCGAAATAACTTTGATGGTGTTCTTATGCATTGTCTAGAAAAGGAAGAGTAAAAAAAAGTGCTATTTGAACTTCATGCAGGTCAAGCCAGTGGTTATTTCGGTGGAGATATAACCACTCACAAAGTGTTAAGGGTTGGATACTATTGTACCATCTTGTTTAAATATGCCCATGTGCTGTGTCATAAATGTATAATCTACCCAAAGGCTGTAGGATGGGTAAAAAAGGCAGCATTCCCTTTGCAACATGTTACTGTAGATTCCCCTTTTTAGCAATGCGGCCTTGACATCATAGGAACAATTAATCCCTCTTCTTCCCAACAACAAAAGTATATCCTTACAACAACATACTATTGTATAATATGGTCTGAAGATGTACCTTTAAAAGTGGTCAACATGAGTCAGGTAGTATATTTTATGAACACCCATATCATCACTCGATTCAGCATTCCCAAATGTCTAGTCTTTGATAACACCTCTTACTTTTCTTCCCTTAAGATGAACTTATTTTCTATGAAAAAAGGGATTAAAATTAAGTATTCTACAAGCTACTATCCTCAAGGAAATGGTTTGGCGGAATCAACGAATAAAAAATTAATAAAGATTATTAAAAAGACAGTTTCAGAAAATCACAAGAACTGGCACAATGCACTGTATAATGTGCTTTGGGATGATAGGGTGACCCCAAAATCCTCTATTGGTAATTCCCTTTGCTTCCTCGTCTACTAAAGAGAAGCAATTCTCCCTCCACATGTTTTACTTCCTTCTCTGCAATTGTCACAAAAAGTTCAAGAAGAGGATTGCCCTCCTCTAGAAAATTGAATAAATGCCTTATTAAAAATGGAGGAAGTAAGAGCACAAGCAAAGAAGAATTTGGATCAGCATCAGCCAATTGTAAAAACATGGTTTGATTCAAATTCTTATTTAGATAGGAATTTCGATGTAGGATATTTGGTTCTCAAGTGGGATAAATCTCACGAGCGTAAGGGGGAACATACCAAGTTCCAAAATTTGTGGTTGGGACCATTTGCAATTTCTTAAAAATTGGTCCCCAACTCTTTCCGTCTGCATAATTTGGAGGGAAAACCAGACACTTTACCAGTGAATGGCCAGGATCTCAAGAAGTATTTCACATGATGATTTTTGTTCTTTTCTTTTGTAAATATTTTTTTTTAATTTTGTTTTCTATTTTTTATTTTGATTCTTTTCATTTTTCTTGGTTTTGATGTGTTTTATGAATAATTATGTCTAAGTCACCATCTCATTTGTGGAAGGGGAATTAGAATTTTCATTCGTTAGTAGCATTTGATTACTTTCCAAGAACTTGAGCAGTAAGTGCTAGAACTCATATCAACAGAAGCGGTTTTCTGTTCAAATCAATGTTTCTAGTTTCTCATTGAAATTACAAATATACATGATTGTCATTAATAGACTTCTAATGCTGTTGTTGTTTTGCGAAAATTGACTCAACTGTACCTTCCTGTCCTTGAGATGATTTCCTAACCAAAATCTAAGTGTCCAAGTCATGATGAGGGTCATCAAAACATAAGAGTAATTGGTGAAAGATCAAATTTTTTCATTCCAAACTACAAGATTTTCAGTATCACCCTGCCCTCTTGAATATCATTAAGGTCTGCAAAATATAAACAAATTCTAGAGGGTTGAAAGCACAGTAATGTGTGGGAAGTGTATGTAAACTTGTCCAGACACTGAACAAGTCTGTTGGCAGTGGGTAAATGCATGCATGATACCAAGGAAACTTCGTCGGGGTACTGAATAGGCTTGCTAGCAATGAAGCAATGCCAGGTTCAAGAAGATCCTCAAGTTTATTTTCAATTTGACCAAAGTACAAATATGTCATGTATCATGATTGAATGACTCTTGGATAGGATAGAGGTACTAGATTGGGTCAAATGACATCCCTTTCGAGGCTATGGACGCCTATTGGTAGCAGTGGCCATGTCAACAATATCGAAGTCAACTGCATAAACAATCGCTACACTCATAATTTAAGTTGGATAACCAATGAAAAATTGTTTTTTAGACAGAAATACATCTAATGCTAAACTGCGTTATTTTCTAAGTTATGATTAGTATGCTTGACCTGCTGTCAACTATTTCTAAAAAAGTCATTTCATTCGATTCACCTTAACATGAATTTTATGGTGATGCAGAGATAACTGCTTCGCCCAGTATTTCACCATTTTGGAAGACACCAATAATTTTGATTCTTAATCAAATTCCCCTCAAAATATCATACCTTTCTATAGCTACCATCACCTTCTATTTGTAAATGTTTATGTTTCTGAGTTTCGAGGCGATGATCAGGTTAAGTTTACCTTATTGATTTTTTGTAATTTTCATTTTCGTTTGCTTTATTTTTAATTGATGACTGTAAGCATGAATTTAAACATAAATATTAGCTTGGTTTCATAATCCTTTTACCTATTAAATGTCGTTTTAAAATTCACCCATATATCATTAAAATTCAAATCTTATGAAATGGTTGATTAATCCACTATCGAAATTTGTGTATTATGGTTATTATGAATTCATTGGTTCTATAGTTCGTTGTGGAAATTTTTGAATGCACAAGAACTTTGGTTAACTGTTCATATTATTATCATGAGTTCAATTGTCATTTCAGCATTCATGCAAATCAGTACAGACATGGTGTACTTACGTTTTCATCTTACCTTGTTGGCCTGAAACATTAATGAGACCATTCATGATGCGTATGGGGTTTTGTACCCTGTAGGGTTTGGCACTTATCGTCAGAAATGGCTTGGAGTCTTACGAACCTTATGGTTTTCATTTTCCCTAATTCTCTTGTTTGAGTTATGATAGCCCCCAGTATATGCGATTTTAATGCTATTACAACCCGTTTAGACCTGTCTTTGCTACTCATCTATTGGGAACCTAAACCCAGCCCTGGTGATTTTTGTTTTATCCTTATCAAAGTGGTCATGGAACCCATCGTTCGTATCGAGTCGAACAGATGGCAAGCTCTTCTATCCCATGATGATGCTATTGATGAGCTGAAGGATCATGGGTGGGATGTGCTCCTCAAAATGTTCGAAGGCTACAACCTCTCTATTTCTAAAGCATTTGCACAAACTTTCGACAGTTTTAAGGCAAATATTGGGGACATACAGTTGGAATTAACAAAGGATTTCGTGAGAAAGGCGACAATACTACCATCTATAGGTGAGAGGTGGTTTAAAAATGATAAGATAGAAGATGCCCTATGGATTTTATTCATGGCTTCCCATAAGACCACTTGTTGTATAAAAGGTATTCCTATCGCTCTGTTAAAACCTAGATGGCATAGTCTCATTTTAATTCTGAAGGAGATTGTTATGTGTGAAGGCCGATATGGGTTGGTTTTTCTATACCACATCCGTTTTCTTATGAATTTCATCGGTTTTGATTTAGATATCCCTTTTTACCTGTTTCTGAGTCTTTACAAAATTTCCAAGCGCTATAAGCGACATGGTATAAATTCGAGTCTGTTTCACCATGGACTCGTTAAAATCTTGTTGGTTTATCACCTGCCGAAGATAGGTGACAATTGGGAAACCTTTATGATAATAAATGGCTTCACCCAGGCCGATTCTACAACCAATCCTCTTTAAACTGAAATCCCTAACTCAGACATACTAGTAGCTAAAAGCCAGTTCGTTAATTCAATTGATAGCCCTGAATTTATTGGACTAGTTTCTGTTGTTAACGAAACCCTTGTAGATAAAGAATTACCATGTAGGTTTTCACCTGGAATATCCTTGGAACAGGTGATTTCTGAATTAAAATAAAAGGATCCTTCTATTCCTATGTACAATACTAGTTTAAACATTAATGATAATCTTGTTTTCAAGAATTTTTGTGAAGGAAAGAAACTACAGAGCATGGATTTAAGTTTCAAGAATAAGAATGTCGGTCGTTTGATTTCTATAAAACTAAGAAATCAAAAAGGTAATGATCTGAGCTCGATCGATCGGATCAAGATTGATGATCAGTGTTCAGATCGTGATATCAAGGATTTCTTGGCTCGTGAAGACCCAACAAATCAGTGTTCCATGAGAGAGGTTATTACCCATGTTAAACAGTATGATTTCGTGACCAATTTTCCCCCTTGTCTTAAGGGTAAAGAAGGATTTTCCAGTACCGGGTGCGATCTGGAATGAACCACAGGTAAAAATGAAGCACCCCTTGTCGATTGTGTCCCACGTTTATTTTCCATTTCCCCAGTGCACTCTGATAGTTGACTCGACTGGATAGAGTGTTACTATACAGATGTTCCGCTCTTACAGACCCAAATTAAAATGTTGGCTGCTCAGGATGCTCTGTTGAAACAAGAGAACCTTGACCTAATGACACACAGAGAGGGACAATAAATGATTCAAGAGGGATGGAAATATAACTATTAAGAACGCAACCAGTTTCAAAGAAATTATAAATTTTGAACTGTCAGATCCCTCTTTGGATAATTTTTAATGGTAAAATGATTTTGTTTTGATTTCATTCAATTATGTTATCAAATTCGAAATAGGTAGATTTAAATTTTGATTTCATTTGCTAAAAATAAGACTAGATACAAAATCTATGATTCTGTAGCCAGTCTCTTTTGAATAATAATTAGTGGTTAGTAATTTTTTTTTCTAATATATCAAATTAGTTTTTATATTCACAGGAAATGGAATATTATGTTTCTGATTTCATGGAACAAACACTTTGAATTTAACGCTCAAATGTTCAGTAGTTTCTCCCTTTTTATGTTTTATAAAACTTTGGTTTATTTGTTAACAAACCAACTCATGCATGAGTGGTTTCCAGTTCACTATTTTTGTAAAATTATTTGATTTTGGGGGATTCCACTCTATCTTGTATGATATGGGAATTTGGATCCTGAACTAGTTTAAATATTGTTCACTCTTTCTAGTACAAACATCTTTGATTTCAACACATTATGGACATGTAATTTTCAATACTGTATGGACAAGTTGTTCACTCCTTGGCTTTAGACCAACATGGCACTTTCCCATTACATTTTTCCTTTTATATTATGGAATGATAATATGTTATACAACTTTAGTCGTATCAACATATGATATTTCATTTCATTCAACACTTTAAATTATGTCTGTAATTTGTTGTTCATATATTACATCTGTGTTCATTATTTCATTTAAATATCATCGATTTATGCTTGATGTTAAGTGATGTATTACATGAATGATTTATATTAAATGTATCTTAATATAAGTGTTCGTCATTACAAGATCACATGATCTATATATTTATTACTCTGCTCTTATATCTTTTCTCCAAAAAATACCTTTCAGTTTATTCTGGGAATGTTAGCACAAGGCTGTTACAGTTTTTTCTCACAGGCAAGATAGCTAGGAGTTTGAATTACGCAGAGACATAAACTCATTAGTTGATTAATCTCAGGTTAGTTTTACTCGTATTATATTTTTGTTATTAGTTTATTTATTAATGAAATAAGAACAATTTAAATTGGCTTTGACGGTTATTATGTTCTTATTCAAAATTTTGTCTTATTAGTATGTGTGAGTTCTTAGATTTTAAATTATTAAACAGAAAATATAAAATGTATGTGCTTTCTTTATCTACTACATAAACAATTGCAAAAAACATTCCTTTCGCAATACATCCACCATAAAATTGCAAACTGTAAATACCCCGTTCATAATCACATGCTCAGGTTTTTGTTTTAACACTTGTAAATAATTAAACTCATATACATAGTATTGTAGTTTCTTTTAGATTAGTTTCCTTTCTTTTTGTCATTTTAGGATTTTAGTCGACCAATAGAGACGTTAAACCCGTCAGGTCATTTCACTCCAAATGGATTGGGTTATTTAGACAACCCCAGTC
>ML848336.1:0-24331 GCA_009831015.1 Picea engelmannii | reverse complement strand
GTACAAATCGATCTAAGTACTTCTGGAATACGCCGTTCATGAGGCTCATAAACACTGCTGGTGCATTAGTCAATCCGAAAGGTACTACAACAAACTTGTAATGTCCAAACCGAGTTCGAAAGGCAGTTTTTGGGATATCACCTTCCTTAATCCTTAACTGATGATACCCAGATCGCAAATCGATATTTGAGAATACTGTTGCTCCCTTCATTTGATCGAAGAGGTCATCTATTCGCGGCATTGGGTACCTATTTTTCACTGTAGCATGGTTCAAGTCCCTGTAGTCTATACACAATCGTAAGGATCCATCCTTCTTCTTTACAAAAATTACCGATGCGCCCCAAGGTGAGACACTAGGCGTTACTATCCCTAAGTCCAATAATTCCTTCAACTGCATTTGCAGTTCACAAATTTCCGGCGTCATCATCCGATACAGAGTCTTGGATATTGGTTCTGCACCAAGTTTTAGCTCAATAGTAAAATCAAGCTCCCTCTCAGGAGGTAACCCTGGTAACTCGTTCGGAAAAACATCCTGAAATTCTGACAAAACCGGGTACTGATCCAACGAGGGTCTCTTCCTTTATTTCACTGCCTCCACTACATAAAGTCGACACCCTTCTCTCAAGCATTGCTTAACCTTCATAGTTGATATAAAGCGTAATGACACTTTTCTCTGTACACCTTGGATCTCTATCAGTCTTCCTTCATCATCAATACAAAGCACCTTCTTTGCGAAACAATCTACCAAAGCTCGATGAGCTGCTAACCAATCCATTACAATGATTAGGTCATATGCTCCAAGAGCAGTGACGTATACCTTCAACCTGGTAGTGCACACTCCTAAGTCTACTATACAATTATCGACACTAGGTCCTACAGCTTGTTTTTCCCCTGAAGCCATCTCGACTTGTTTAAAGTCATCGTGCTCATAGGCTGCCAGCCCACTCTTTTCTAATGCAGATGGTGAAATGAAACTATCTGTCGTACCAGAATCAAACAAAATCTTAACATTAATATTATTTAGCATACCTGATGACTCCACCACGGTGGATTGATGTTCGGCCTGGCGGTTATTAACCACTGCATAAATATGATGGTTGCTACTTGACCTCCCCATTGGTGCCTTTCCTTATCTATGCACAAACCCTGATTGTAACTAGGGGCAGTCCCGTTCGTAATGGGGCCCTTCGCATCTCCAACAGGTAATACGAGATTGAACCGGTGCACTGTTATGTGATTGATTCCTAAACAAGTTCCTTCCCCTGGAACCCCTGCCCCTACTAGTTGTTCCTCGAGATGGTCATGGACCTATATGCACCATTGGCAATGAACGAGATGCGGCACTAGTTTCCATTGAAATCCCCGCAGCGACTGTCCTTGGCACGACTCTGTTACCATAAGGTGGTGGCCTTGAGCCCCCTCCCAGAGGAAATTTCCTCGGGGTCTTTCCTACGAATCCAGGATGATGTGGAAATGTCGATCTTGTACCCCCTGTTAAGTTCATGTGTTCTTCTACGTAACGCGCATTCTCTACCGCCTCCGCTACTAAAGACGGTTTCCACATCCACACCATAGCTCTTATCTTTGGGTTCAATCCATAAACGAAGTGCTCTGCCTGTCACTGGTCATTTTCCATATACGAAACATACTTGACCAGTTCCATAAACCTGATCTCGTATTCTTATACAGTCTTGTTTCCTTGTGCTAAGGCATGAAATGCCCCTACTTGTTGTTCCTCGTAGTATGTTGGTAGATACTTCCTTCGGAACCTCTCCTCGAAAAGTTCCCAAGATACTGTGTCTGGGGTAAGGTGTAGTTGTCTTTCCAAGCTACCCCACCAGTTCAAGGCGCTATCTCTTAACTGGAAAATTGCGATCTTGGCCTTGGAATTGGATGCATAGTCCCTTAAGGAAAAACACCTTGTCATGCCTTCCAACCATGCTTCTGCGCGTTCACTGGCGCGACCCCCAACAAACTCCAGAAGTTTGATCTTCTGCAACTCTCACGTGATGTCTTCAGGTGGAAATTCTCCCCTTGAGTTCCTTGATGCTTCTGGATTACCCGTTCCAGACGGTGGGAGTTCCACTTCAGTCCTTGCTGGTTGGCGCCCCTTTAAAGTCTCGTTAATGGCTTCCAATGAGCGTAGTATGAGGGCTAGTTCGGGCGATGGTGGTGGTGGTGCCGGTGGTGTCGGTGGTGTTGATGGTGTTGGTGGTGTTGATGGTGTGGGTGGCGTCGGTGGTGCCCGTGACGACGCTCCCCTGCCTCGACCCCTTCGAGTCTTAACCATCTTGTATGACTTAACCTGCATCACCCCAAAGTTGTCTGGGTGAGTTCAAGGACGTTTCATATTGGTGCTACTTAAACTTAGAAACAGGGTTAGGCGTAAGTTTTCTTTACTTGTCTGTAAACAGACATTACTCCATCAGGCGAATTGGCTAGGTTTGGTTTAGTATTAAGCGTCTAAGCTTGGTTAACATTGAACTTTAAGGTAGATTAACCTTACACTTAAATAAAATAATTAATTTTTAAAATTATTATTACACTAATTTAACCCAAATTAATTTTACTTTAATTTTATACTAACATAACCTTATTTATATATATATATATTATTTATACTAAATTATTCAAATTATTTCAAATTATTCTTAATAATTTAAAATATATATATAAAATAATTTAAATGTACACATAGAATTTGGGTACGCATAGTTTCCACATGCTCGTCTGGCTTCCTCAAGCTCCTTCGTATCTCACCCCCAAAATCTACACCTGTCAGCTCTTCGAATCCCTACGCATCCTTCCCACTCACTGAGACCCTCCTCGTGTCATTCTTTCTCTTCCACAGATCTGCCTTTGCTCCGTTCAGAGGCTTCCTGGGTTTCCCCTACCATGGCTCACATCCTCACCGCTGTTCCGAGCACTTCGCTTGCGTTGGTTATTGTTGTATATGCTTTAGTTTGTTTTGCAAAAACAGAGTATTTTGATGTGGCCACTGACAAGATCCAGGACTTGGAGTCCAGTCTCTTTGAAATATTGGGAATCAACCCCCTATCTGTACACATTGCGGAGCTCGCCCTCAGCTATGGTAAGAGGTATGATTCCGTCTGTATGTTGTGCACAGTTCCAGTACCTTCATGAAGAACGTGGGGTTATTCGAATTAAGAAGTTGCACCAACCTTCCTTACGCTGTGGTAATGAATGGTGATTTCCTCTTTTGAAACAACATGATTTGCTTGTAATTCCTGTCCTGTACGGATTTTAGTATTTTGCCTTCAATTTAATTCATTTATCTTTATAAATTTATTCGTCTGTGCATATGCATGTAGTTAGCTGCATATAAATTGTCTTCTGTATTGCTCACGGCCCTTTGCTCCTAACTGTAAAATTCCCCACTTAAATTTCAGGTTTCGGGGTTTCCTTATGCCCGATGCCGAGAGCTTCCTGTCCTTTAAACTCCTGATTGTCGATTCTCCAATACGGCACCTTCTTGCTTTATCCCTCACTTGGCTATGCTTTGGTCCATGTGACCGTAGTCCTATTCCCTATCGGGATTCAGGGTTTCGCGACTTTTGCTATCACGAACCTCTGTCCTCACAAAATCCCGATTACCGATATGTCCATGCGGTACTTGTGCGTTAGCCCTTTCGGGCTAAGCTCTTGGTCCACCTGACCATTATACCACAAGACCACTGCCTTGTCCCTTATCGGGGTTTCGGATATCGCAATATCGAATTGCATGAACCCCATGTCTATAGAATTCTCGATATCCCGATACCCGATGCGCCTCTTCCTCATGCATTCACCCCTTTTCGTCTAGGCCGAGGTCCATGCGACCTGTTCCTATGTGACCGTTGCCTTATGGCTCCCCATTGGGGTTTTCGGTCCTCCTCGTGCAAAATTTATTCACTTCTAATTTCGCGATGCCTTTTAGCGTTTACCTTTGGCCAACAAATGGTTAAAATTTTTACAAAAATATAAACTTTCCAGCACCCCCTTAAAATTTTATTTAAAGTGGGTTATATCTTTTACTTTTGCGAGTTAACTATTAATGAAATCGGGATTCGGGATTTCCGTAACAAAGAATCAGTGTACATTGAATCACGAAACCCCGATCTCCGATTTCGCAATGTGTTTAAGTCTTGATTAAAACGTCTATTAATTAATCCCTTTTTTTTAACGAATGTTTAAGTGTTAAGTTAATTATGTCGAACTTTCAGGGTTCGCGATTTCATAGTGTATGGATACTTTGTCCACGAGATCCGCGATTTCTCGATCCGCGATGGCTCGATGGACGACCTCCTTTCGGGACTTTTCTCGATGGCTCCGATCACTGCCACTCGTCCCAAGAACGGACGGTCCTGATCGCTTCTTGTTGTTTCAAGGTTTCCGATACCAATGTGTCTATGTCCACGGAATTCCCGATTTCGCGATCCCCGACTTTCTTCGGATCTGCAACACGCATCGTAAATGGATGGACGGTCTAGGTTAAATCTTTGACTTTGTCAATCGACGACTCTAAAAAACTTATATGTGTGAGTCGCGATGGCTCAAACACTAATGACTCTCGATGGTTACCACCTGTCCCACAGATGGACGGCTCTGATTGTATCGGGAAATCGTGTATCACAATTCCTTGACGCAATGGTTCTACACCCCTAAAATTCTCGATGGGTAAAATCCTGATACCTCCCCATAATGTTGACACGTGTCCCTGCCGAGATCAACGGCTGGGATCTGTTCTCTGGATTTCGAGAACCACAAGGTCTCGATTCTCTGGCTTAACAAAACCCCGATGACTCTGATATCCCGATGACTCTTCCGGGACTCCTCCTCTGCACACTAGGACTTAAACCCTGTGCAACTACTCGAGATCTAACGGCTGACGGGATTTCTCCTGAGATCTGACGGCTCAGATCCGTTCTCCCGCATAATAGATAGCTCTCCTTCGGGATAATCGATTAGTTGCATTAAATATTACGTAGTGTTAAAATTGCTTTCTTGGCAAGGTTAAAATTTGTATGGGTCTATAGTTCCTGAGATTCTTCATTATTTTAAAATTTCACTGAGGCTAGTACAGGCAACTAGTTTACACTGTTCCCGCGCGGTACAAGTCTTCTAAATTTCCTTTGTCCGAATGCGCATTGGCAGTTCCTCATTTAGGTAAGTTCGAGATGAAGTAGGCCTTTTCTAGGTCCTGCAAATGTCCTTTTGCATTTTATTTAGTATAATTCGTGTAGTCATTGGATCTTTCCAACTTCAAGCCTTCGATAGAAGCTTCCCTCGACATTTTCATCGATTTTAGGTGTCTATTCTACCCGAAACTTCATTGACAAGTATTGCTCGAAATAAAATTAAGTTATCATCTCTATTTTTTGTGCTTAATAGCTTTATTCAGGCTACTTTAAGGGTAGCCACTTTGTGGGAAGTGATCCCTCAACCTATCTGGTTTGCTGCCACTTATTTTAAAGGGTGTTCCTTTAGATATTCAGACTAAGACTGTATTATCCATTTATGATCCAGTTAAAGGGTATTTCCTAAAGCTGTTGCTTGTAATATATGAGATTATTTTCTTGGGTGATGTAATGGTGCTACCTTCTGTATATTTTTAGATATTGTATCAGTCATGTTGGGTCAAACTAAACGTGTTTTGTTTGTAGTTTAAGCGTGGTTGGAGTTAACACTCAGGGTTTTGGCCCGTAGGCCCAGATTTCGAACTAAGATGCTCTAATACCATATGTAACAACCTAATATTTCTAAACATCATTAATTTCATAAAAAATTTATTTCATAAACTGAAACAATAACTTCCTAGCATAATATTGATTTTCATAACATCAACTTCAGTATCTTAGATTTATCAATTCAAACTGATTTCATGGCAGAATGAAATAAATACATAACTTAACAAGTACCTGGTTCTAATCCTAATTTCTGTTGCCTCTTTTCCTTGCTGTTGCCTTCTTGCTACCTACTACCTGATACACAGATCAATCCTGCCACAAACAAGAAAATAACTTCCCAAAACTATTGTCCTCCCTGCCAACTAGGAAAACTACCTAGCTCCAGGATATCTATGGATATCCTGGCCCCCGTGCCCAAAACCTCCAGCAACTTGGTGCCTCACTGATCAAAATTCACCACCAGAAACTCTCTGCTCACAGCCAATGTCATAGTCCTCAGAAAAATCCCTCCTCTGTCGAATCCCCCTCTCATCAACCTTTCCCCTTCCCTTATTCCCCTTCACTGACTCATGCAGTTACTACCTCAACCACCTCCGTGTATGTCCCTTATCCTTCCTTTAATGTTTTATCTTCTCAAGATTCATAGGCTCCCTCTCTACATACGCAACCATTTTATAACATTTTTCATTGATCTTTTAAATTTATTTCTTAGGTCATTAAATGTGGTCTGTAGTTAGAGTATTACTTAGTTAACCACAATTATTTTCTTTAATTAATTTTACTTTATAATTTTTAAACATTTATTCAACTAGGGTCGTTATAGGAAGATTCATCCTAGGATTATGATGTCTATGTTCAATATGGATCTATTCATTCTCTGTGTGTGTGGGTAGTGTTGAAAGTGTTACTAATTTAGCACAATCTAAACACTAAACATAGTAAGATACTTGTCCTAATGAGGAAGCAAGGGGTTGGAGCGAGGGATGCAAACATAAGGGTGGAGTTGATATAAAAGAAACATAAGGGTGGGCATCTTTGAGGTATGAACGTTGAGGAGTAGGGAAAGAGATGATTGCAGAGGAAGAGGATTCTTGGATGTTTGCAGAAGTTATAGATCGTGGTACTGGAATTCGAGGAGTGTCAATGACCTTATTTGCAGGAAAAGAGAGATTTTCCCATTGAATAATTTGATGTTCTATTTTTTTGATTCAGAGGGTCAGTAATAACGAGGGTACTAGATTTGGATGTCTGACTGGGAGCATTCATTACTGTAGGATACAGAGTGTTTGTATGCTGAAAACATCCTCTAGTTTGGATGGAAATGTTTGTCCTGGTCTGGCACATATCAAATCCAATGGTATAGATTTGGAGTTTAAGAATATCTGCAAGGTTTTCATCAAAGGTATATACAGAGAAGTTTGGGAAACAATCAAAATATACAGGGCCATTAGATAGAGGAGAAACAATGCCTCCTATTAAGGAATCAATGAACTTATTATGTGTCATATCTCGGACAATACACAGACCACAAGAATCTATCCCTTTATGTACTAAAGGATTGATTCTGATACGTATACAACCAAAATGTAGATAGTTTGTTTTGTGTTTCTTTGCTTCAACGTGGATTTATTTAACATTGATTAAAGAAATGGTTTGGCTAACATCACTATTTTGTTGTATACGGCTAACTGATTCTTTAACAATGACTCTGGACACAACATGAAGTTGGAACATACTTAAGTCATTATAGACCTGGCTTGGAGAGATGGCAGGTAATTTCCATGCAACTTGTGGTTGAGAATCAATGGCTTCAATACTTGCATGGTTTAGACAGTGGATATTATTGTCAGAAAACATAGAGCTTAGACTGCTTGTAGAATTTCTTCCTGATGTACTCTCTTCTTCAACATTTTGAATATCTCGAAAATATGCAGATCTATCCATAGTGAAAGTAATAACTATTACTGCTCAGAAAAGAAGGGTGTTTGATTCTAGTTCTTTGCACCAGAGTGAAAGAATGTCGAATAAGCTCTTGGCCAACTGCTCAGGCAATAACTAGTCAGAACTTTGAAAGTCACAGAAGTGGAAACCTTGTCTTTCAAAGGCCCGAGACTTTTGATACGGCTTCCAGAAAGTCGCAAGAGTGGAAATCTTGTCTTTCAAAGGACCAAGACTCTTGATATGGCTTTCAAGATTAATTCTTATACCAATAAGAATATAATAGAGAGAGAAGTATGTTATCATACCCGGGTTGAAAACGTGGTTGGCTCTGATACCATTTGTAACTCAAAGGCTTACTCCGGTGGAGAATGAAGCTTGAATAAAACTTGTCTTTGTCTCCTTCCTTTGTCGACTACTTCCTTTTGCGATCTCATAATGAACCCATAAAATCACCTATGTGAACCCGGAAAACCTCCTATGTGAACCCAAGAAAGATCCCAACATGAACCTTCGAACAACCCAATGCCCAAAATTTCCCTTAGAGGCCACCTGCCTAGCGGGACTTACTACAGACACTATTTAGGACCTAAGTGAAATTCCGATAATCCCCTTAGTGAAATTTCACAAAGCTTTCCAGTGAACTTTCGCATAACCTTCAGTGAACTCCAAACAATCACAATAGTAGGAAAACATATAGAGCATAATACAGAGACAAGATAATAGACAATTTTCAGAGATAATATGCAGAAGTTGATTTATATTAAAAGAGTCGGAATGGCATAGATATATAGACTTTGAGCACAAATTTCTCTTTCTCTCAACAAACAGACACACAGACTGAAGCTAAATGCTTCTGCTACTTTAGGTTCGTGCTGGTCGAGCCAGAATCACACAGGCTTATCAAAGAAAACTATCAGAAAGACCCAAAGCTCGAAGAGAGGGAGCTTAGAATAGTCGTACTTACAGACTCAAATCGACTCCAAAAACTGACTCCTTCAAATGAACCTCTCATCTCCTTATATACAAATTTTTGGAGAAGAGAATCATTCTCATGAAAAGACTAGTCAAGACATTTTACTATTTTCTTAGAATCAAATCTACTTTTAAGATTTGGTGATGAGAACATGCAAGAACCTTCTAACCAAATTTCAAATCTACTTTCCTCATACTTAAGGAATCTTAGAAATGCGGGTCAAACCATGCTAAAATCTAGAGAAGTGCTCTAGGTTTCTAAGATATTTTATTTAAAACATCATTATATATAAAGTGGAATTTATAACGAAAACCCACGAAATATGACTGACATCACTATCGACCAGTAAGACATGAAGAGACATGACTTAATCATTTTTGATGTGGGTATGGAATCTTTCTTCATAATTGAGAGTGTCCCACATTTTGCTGTAGATTTTCTTAATGATAAAAGGTTGGCCATTTATCATTTGTACACTGGTTTTAGCCTTAGTTGCCCATTGAAGATGGTTGAAGATGAAATCACACGAGATTTCCCCATCATTTGGTCCATTCTAGAAAAGGCTTTGAACATATTGCAGAGGAAATAAAAAGTTGCATATAGATAAAGTTGTTAGGTCTACTGCACTTTTATTAAGACCAAAATCTTTCCACCAATTTACAAGCCAACTTGGAGGTCTTCCTGCTGTGGCAGTGTTTACATTTCCAAATTTGACAAGTGTCAAGAAATCTTCTTGCTATAAGAAATCCCACCATAATGTTTTGTAATGAGGATACTCATAGTCGCTACGAGGGAAGTATAAGGATTGATTTCTTTCTGGCCAATGGCATAATAAACTAGGTCTTTGGAGGCAAAAATATTGTTGGTTAAAACCTTGGTTATTCCTAATATCCAAAATGAGATATATGTCATGAAAAATACTGGAGAGAGCATCTTGTGCTTCAACATCCTTTTGTGAAGCTCTCGAAATGATAGGAATTAAAACATTAGAACTTTGCTTGTTGCGAACTTCTGGAACTAGTCTTGAACAATGGAATTGATTTGTGGGAGATATCAATTTTGTACTTCTTAATTCCCAATGAGGTTTCCAGCTTGATGAGTATTGTTCCCAACTCAATGTATCTGGAATAGTTGTTAGGATTTCAAATCCATTTCTCAATTGGACAAAGATAATCATAAAGACCTGTTGAAGGTGTTCTCTGCTTAAAAAGTCTGGGATACAATTTGTGGTGCCTTTAATATGTTCTATGGAAAAATCAAAATTGCTAAATAGGGCTTTCCACCTAGCAAACTTGGCATCACTAGGAGTTTTTATCTCTTTGTTAAGAACTTTATTCATAGCTGCAGCATAAGTTCTTAGCAGAAATTTCTTATATATAAGAAATATTTCAAACTTATGAATAATATTTAAAGCTGCTTTTATTTCTTTATCTAAGGCAGGATAATTCTTTTCACTAGCTTGCCATAGCCTGAAAGCAAACTGAACTATTTCTTCCCTCTTCTTACCCTCTTGTTTTCTGACTTGCTTAAGGACGACTCCCTAACCAAGATTGCTAGCATATGTTTCAACAATTTTAGGTAGATCATCGTCAGAGATATAAAGCAATGGGAGTGTATTTTCTTTGGACTTAATATTTCTGATAGCTTGTGAATGTGCTTCAGTCCATGGCGTTGGATCTTTCTTTAACCTGTCATTCAATAGTTTACGATCCTGAGCACATCATTTATAAAAATGACTAACATAATTTAAGCTTCCAAGAAATCTTTGGGGTTGGAGTTTGTCAGTAATCTTATCTGGAAACTTATTAACAAATTCAATGGCATGGGTTTGCAGGGTTAATTCACCATTCCGAATGATATGGCCAAGATACTTGACTTCAGTTTTGAAAAGTTCAAGTTTTTTCTTTGAGAAAACGAGTTGTGCTTCTTTGACAACTTGCATGAATTTTCTAAGATGTTTGAAATGTTGCTCAACAGAAGAAGAAAATACAAGTATGTCATCAATATAAACAATAAGCCAGTCAAAATAAGGTTTCAAAGTGTTATCCATAACTCTTTGAAATTTTGCTGGAGCATTTTTTAAACCAAAAGACATGACATTCCATTCATAATGTCCTGATAGAACACTGAAAGTTAAGTTGTTTTGAATTTGTCTTCTCACTTGCCAAAACCCTGATTTCAAGTCAAATTAAAAAAAAATCTTTGCTCCATCAATCCTAGTTACCAAACTTGTTTTGTTTGGAATAGGATAGGTATCATCAGCCAGTTATTATTATTCTAATCACATTAATGACTTCCAAGTAATAAGTGACTGAGTGCCATATTTTGGTATACAACGAAGTTAATTTGTTAAATGTTAGTTTTTGATTTATAAACACGATGAAAATTATTTTTCTATATTAAATTATATTTATATAAAATTTATTTATAATTAAAAATTAAAAATTTTGATTTATATAAAATTTATTTATAATTAAAAATTAATAATTTTGATATATAAACACAATGAATTTTTATTTTTTTCTATATTAAATCATATCCGTACAAAATATATTCATAATTAAAAATTCGTTAATTCTGACAATTTTAAATAAGTATAAGTTTATAGGCTTAAAGATTTCCTTATAGAGTGTATTTTTTTTTGGAATATGTAAATTGTAATTGATAGAAATTATTTTTACTTCCAACATTGAAGATGTAAGCATTAAAAATTAAAACGTTTTCTTTTATAGGTTTTCTTTCATTACTAAATTTGGTTTCTTTGATTCATATACTTTAATTATGGTTTCATTTACGACATCCATTCGCCCAAATGTTCGCGACTGTTGGTGAAATCGCTCTACCGAGTTTAAAATGGCCTCCGCGGATTTTGTGGAATATTCAATATATCGGGCCAACTCAGTCACATCGTATTTTTTCAAATACATTCATTGTTTTATTTTCGAGTTACCATGGCCGGCGCAAATATTCAAACGGTACCTGGGGGTGAAGAACTGCAAGATATTCTGGTCGCTGCTCAGGTTTATGAGAGCGAGGAGATGAAATTAAAAAGGAAGAATGTTCTCGCTCAGCTTTCTGACGTGAGTATAATCAATAAAATACAACAGAGGGATTCGTAGAAAGAAAAATCTGTCGGATCTCTCTACCATAGAAATAGAACTATTCTTATGAATGAAGCTTTTAAACACATTTAGTATGAAGTAATTTTATGTGTTTATTCTCAGATTGTGAAGAGATGGATCACGAAAGTAGTAGACGATCTCGGTAGAAATGAATATATTGCAAGTGCAGAGATATTTCCCTTCGGATCTTACAGTTTGGATGTAAATTTCCGCAATCTTTTCACAACTTTTATCCCCATTCATTACATTTTACTGTAGCTGCACCACTGTGGAGAACTTTTACACTAATTGAAATCTTGAAACTTGGATGAAGGTACACGAACCTAGTTCAGACATTGATGTGCTCTGTGTTGGTCCCTTTTACATTCGACGTGATGTAAGTAACAGGATTCACCCATGGGTTTATTCAATCCACTTATGACATATCACGCGGTATTTTAACAGGGATGATTTTAGGGGTTAAATTTAGCATATGGATTGGTTAATTTTTCAAGAGTTTTTCTAAAAAAATTCTTCGCCAAACATTTTATAGTTGTGGTATGAAAAATTAATATGATTCACAAAAGTTTCTACATTTTAAAATAAATTCCCATCCTTAAAATCATTTCTGTATGTTACATTCTATTTTGTAAATGTTAAATAAAGATTGTTAGTTTAATTATCCAACTGATTGGCAGCTGCATTTCTTCGGTACACTCCATGGGTTGTTAGCAGAGGCGCCTCAAGTCACAGAGCTCATATCGATTCCCTCTGCAAGAGTGCCTTTAATGAAATTCAAATTTGAGGGAGTACCAATCGATTTGGTCTGCGCTAAAACGGACCTGCCGGCCATACCACAAGTAACTAATTATCTATTTTCTCGCTACTAATGTCGTTTGCCCGTTCAATAATATCCGTAACTGATTCGATTGTTTCCTTTGAAGAATTTCGATGGTGATAGGTTGAATTACGATGGTATTGATCAGCAGAGTGTTCTCAGCTTGAACGGATATAGAAATATAGAATTCATTAAACGTCGTGTTGGTGGAAACATTGAGGTAATCAATAGAATGTTTTCTCAGCAGACACATAGCCTCAAGTGGATTGAAGAGGGAAAGCTCAGCCTTGAAACTGCTTATCCAAACCAGTTGAATTAACTTATTAAACCAAATTATAATCATAATCATAATCAGTAATCTCTGGTTGTTCTGTTGATTAATCATATAAATTCATTTTGTTGCAGAGTTACCGCAAGGCACTGAGGTGTCTGAAGCTGTGGGCTAGAAGTCGAGGCATATATTCAAATGTAGGTAGTAGAGACTGTGGGGATTTTGATTCATCCCTAGTAATTTAAATTCTTGTAATCATTATAATCAGCTAATGAAAAGAGGTTTTGATTCATTCAAGTAATTTAATTTCTTATAACCAGCAAATGAAAATAATAATTCATGCATGCATGCAGATTGTAGGATATTTTGGTGGTATAAACTTGACCTTGCTACTCTGTTTAGTCAATCAAGAATTTCCGACCCCCATCCCTGGCCACTTGGTGTTAAGATTCTTCACGTTTTATTCCGACTGGCACTGGCCAAGCCCCGTTAAACTAACTACAATTTTACCCGTTGATACTTCACCACTGAAAAACTGGAACCCAGTTAATTCAAAGAGCAATGTGGATCTAATGCCCATCATAACACCTGTAATTCCTTTCAACAATTCTAACTACAATGTATCTCCATCTACGTCCTCCATTATAAAGGAAGAAATTCAGAAAGGCCGAGCCATCTGCGAGGTATAACGAATAAAATAGTACTGCAGATAAATTAATGGGATTTAATAGAATGGGCTTAATTAATCCTTCAAATTACAGGATATCAATATGGGGCGAAAGAGCTGGAGAGCTCTTTTCGAGCCTTCCCCCTTCTTTTCTGCGTACAAGAATTATTTCCAAATAGAGCTAAAGGCCTCTACAGCACACGATCTCAAGGAATGGAAGGGATGGATTGAATCTAGACTTAGGGATCTAATCGCGAAGGTCTGGTCAATCATATTACAAATGCCATTAATTATAATCAAAATATGTATACTGTTTGTTTAACTTCGGAAGTTTTTTTTCTCACTTTGTGCACAGATTGAGCTAAACACAAAATTGAAGTTGCTTGCTCATCTTTACCCTCGAGATTTCTGGCATCCTTCAGATACCGAAGGCACTACCCATCGATGTTGCTTCTACGTGGGACTGCGACGGAACAAGAGGTTGGCCATGCAAGCAGGTCATGAGTTCGATTTCACTCAACTGATGATGGAGTTCAGGCATTCAGCGATATTGAGGTACAACCAATTGAAACAAGGAATGCAAATATACATTACGTATATCAAGGCAAGATCTCTTCCCGATTTTGTTTTGCAAAAGGACAATGGTAAGAGGAAACGATCAACTGATCCTCAGCCCAGTGATGACGACGCCACGAATGAGGTTGACACGCGAGCGGCAGTGTCTCCAGAGTGATGGACCAATACCCGCGCTGTCTACCAAGTCGGGTGATGGAACAATCTCCGCGGTGTCTCCCGACTCGGGTGATGAACCTATCTCCGCGCCTGCAGAACCGTAATTGGACATAATCTTTTCCATGCCATTTTTTTTTGTTTTAATCCAGTATTGTTTTAAAATTTTAATTTTACCTAATAACTTGATACATAACGCAATTTTTCATTTTTCCAATTTACGAATCAGTTATGTAAATCACTTTTATAATAATAATAATTTATTTTTATGTAAATCACTTTTATAATAATAATAATTTATTTTTATGTAAATCACTTTTATAATAATAATAATTTATTTTTAACTTTACAAGTCAAGGACTCTTTGTAGAATTGTAAAGTCTAAGAAGGTATACATACCCTACCCCTCTTTGGATTTGAATCTGTGAATTCTTAAGAGGAAACACATGTTCTTAACCATTAGGCCCACTCAGGCTTTCTTATGCTTCATATTTTGGAAAGAATCATTAATGTATTAATTGATTATTACATTAATATAATATTTAATAATAATGTATTAACATATTACAATATATATATAAATTAATACTCTATTAAAGTAATGTATTAATTAATGTATTAATTAATTGCTAAAGTATTAATACATCAATAAATACATTAACATATTAAATACTTTAAATTTAATAATAATATATTTTTGAGGTCACGGCCACGAGACACTAAATTGGTGTATGAGATCTTCTCCGCTCAACAATTTGATCGATAAAGTCTACGGAGGTATACATACCCTACCCCTATGGATTCGAACTTGTGACATTTTAAGAAGAAACACATGTTCTAAATTACTAATACAATAATAAAATATTTATACATTAATAAAGTAATACATTAATAAAATAGTAATACAATTTCCTTAATGTATTTTGTAATACATTATTACATTATGTACACATTAAAGTACTAATATAATATATAATGTACCATATTAAACTACTAATATATTAACAATGTATTAATACTTTAAAGTATACATTAATTGTCTGATACATTAATAATGTAATCTATTAATTAATTTTTTAAATATATTAACATATTAAATACAATAAATGCATGAATAAATACATTAATATGAGTATTAATACATTAAAGTATACATTGATTGATTGATATGTATTCATAATGTAATGTATTACTTAATTTGTACATTAGTACATTATTAATTAATTCATTGTTAAAGTATTAATACAATAATAAAGTAATATATTAATAATACAATAATAAAGTAGTAATACATTGAATATAATGTATTTAGTAAAACATTATTAAAGTATTAATACATTAACACTACATTATTACATAATGTAAAAAGTATTAATACATTAATACATTATTAAATAATAAACACTAGTAAAGTAATACATTAATAAATACATTAGTAACTTATTAATACATTAATAAATACATTATTAAAGTAGTAATACATTAGTAAATACATGGCTATATTTGTTAGATTGCGATGACAAGGCTATGTTCGTCATGTTACAATGATTGGGCTATGCTCGTCACATTGCAATTGACGTATATATTCGTCACAATGTGACATTTGTATATGTTTGTCACATTTTGATGTTATTATGGTTGGTAGATTTCAACGTTACTATGTTTGACACATTGGGATGTTTGGAAATGTTTGTCACATTGTGACTTGGGGATATATGCATCACATTGCAACGTAAGGAAATGTTTGTCACATTAGATGACACGACGATGTGTGACGCATTTCAATGTTTGTTTATGTTCGTCACATTACGACATTACTATCCACATTGTGACAACATGCTTATGTTTGTCACATTAGGATGTTAGTTTATATTCATCATAATGGGACATTACTATGTTCCATAGATTGCAAGGTTACTATGTTAATTAGATTGTAATGTTACTATGTTTTCCACTGTGCGACGTTACTATGTTCAATAGATTGCAACATCAATTTTTTCGTCCTGTTGTAATGTTTGCTTTTATTCGTTGGATTGCAACATTAGGGCATGTTCGTCACATGGCAAGGTTGGTTTGTGTTCAACACATTATGGAAATGAAGTTTTGGTGAAGTTTTAAAAAAAATCTAACTAAGTGTTTCCTTTATGAAAAAGACAAGAACTTTGAATTGATGCGATATATTAAACATAGAATGAAACTTAGAATCATATTTGTTATAAGGACATTGATAACATATGATCCTGAAGTGTAAAATCTATCCCTTCCAAATAAGCATATGTAAAATTAGAGTGTGCATTTATGCATTCTTGATAGATGATACTGAAGACATTAAGATGAAGGGTTTTGTTTCTCACTTTATTACTTTTTAATTAATCTTTTTTAAAACTTGTTTATTTGATAGTCACACTTATAGTTTTCTTTGATTATCTTTCTTTAGTTTAAATATAAAAGACTTATCTAAACAACTATTTACACTGAAGGCATTTTTTAAGGGAGAGTTTTTCTGGGCCTTTCATTCTCTATCTGCAGCCTATCGAATGCTCCCACGCCCACGTCCATGTCCCTGCCACAGTGTATTGAACCCTGCCAGGTCCTTGCCACTTCATTTTCTTTTAGTTTTCTGTGTTCTAAGTGAAATTGTGCCATCTTAAATCAACTTGCATTGTGTATTGTGTCTTTGTCTTCATAATAAATGATCCCCTTCTTATATTTATTGGGACGTGAGGTCGTCAGTTACCGTGCAGGTAGGGGACGTCAACACGCTACTTGTGCAGATCTTCCTACATTTATAGTGGTTCTACCCTATCTGTGGGTGAGGTCCTCAGTTACTTGTGTAGGTAGGCAAGGTCAACACACTACCTGTGCAGGTTAGTTTGCCCTGTTTTAATATATATACAGATATATCACAAGGTAAAGCTTTGGTCGATGCTTACATACTGGCCGCTAATATAACTTGATCTTCGACTATTTTTTAAGAGAATATGTTTCTTTGATTGATGTTAGCATGCTTCTAGATTGTGATGGTGTTGCAGTTGAATTGTATCATCGATGGAACTCACCGGTTCCCCACCTGTTTTCTTCTTCACTAACTCCACACTAGGATTGTTCATTCTCCTTCACTGACTCCACACTGGGACTGTTCAAGACGGCTACTTCACACTTCTTCATCATCTTAATCTTCCCTTTGCTTCAACTTTTGGGTGGTTCACTGGACCTAGGCGGTTGCTCTAGTTGTACACCCCATTAAATCTCAACCTGATTTTCTTCTTGCTCTATATTGTACCCCAGAACTAGTGTATGACCAGAACCATTGTTATGGATTACAAGCTTATACAATGGCAACTATGGCTACGGCTGTACATATTCCTTTGGCTATGAGACATGATAATCCCAACCTGTACACAAGTGGAACAAGATTAGGAGCGATGGTTTTTGCACCTCCTTGTGATAGTACTAGACTAGGAGAACAAGAAAGGAGAAAATAAAGCTTATATGGAATGTGTGTAAAGGAACATGGTGTAATTAGAGTGAATGAAGATGAAGTCGAAGTTAAGTTTTTAGGGGAGTTAGAAAGGTACGCTTATTTTCCAGAGGCCCGTGGTAGCAAGAGGGATCTCTCAGAAGGAAAGAAACTGCACATCCACATACTTATTAATGAACTAGGGAATAACTCGTACTTAGTAACCAAACTATTGAGCATGTACATCCTCCTTGGCAGCCTACCAGATGCACATATAATTTTTTACAAAATCCCATAGTAGAAACTCAAGGTCATATCATGGAATATCATGATTAGAGAGTATACCAAAGCTGGGCTATGTGAGGAAACCCTTTCATTATGTTTCCAAATGAGAAGGGAAAGCCTACATCCCAACAATTACACCTTTCCTAATTTACTCAAGTCTTGTGCTAGATCATCATCTCTGCAACATGGTAATAAGATCCATAATTACATTATTAGAAAGGTTGTGAGGTGGATGCTTTTGTGGGTAGTGCTCTCGTAGACATGTATTCAAAATGTGGTAACATAAGGTATGCCTGTTATTGTTTGACAACATGTCTGCATGAATATCTATGTTATATACCTCCATGGTTTTAGGTTATGAGCATAATGGACAACCCAATACATACATGGTTTCAGGTTATGAGCATAATGGACAACCCAATGAGGCCTTTGAGTTGTTTCAACAATCGCAACTACGAGGTTTAAAACCAGTCTTATACATGGTGGTAACCATACTTCTCGTATGTTCCCACTTAACAAATTTGAAAATGGGCAAGGAAATATTTGGCTATTTAATAAGGCACACCTTCCAGTGGTATGTTTATGCAAGGAGTGCTCTAATAAATCTATACTCCTATGGAAATATAGAGATTGTGTACCATGTATTTGGGGAAATACCTGAGATAAGTGTGGGTTTTTTGGAATGTAATGATAAGAGCATGTCTTCGTATGTCTTCATAATGGGTACACTAATGATGCCCTAAATTTTTTCCATAAGATGCAAATGGTAGATGTAAAACCCAATTCAACTACCATCTTCAGTGTTCTTCTCACATTTTCCTACTTGGAAGCTCTACAAAAGCGTAAAAATATCCACAATCACATACTTAGAAGTGAATTTGATTCCCACATATCTCTTCATATTGTTGTTATAGACATGTATGCACATTTGTGCAGTATTGACGCAGACCTCCAAACCCTCGGGTCGAGGTCCACGCAGGATCGTTCAAAAACCTCCTCGAGCTGAAGTGGCTCCTTTGATTCCCTACTGGAACCTCAAATCTTTGATCCACAGGTCCTTCACCTCCACACGACCTTCAAATACGACTGCAATCTTTTCCCGCAAAGTAATTTTGGGTTTCAGGACTTCCTGAGTCTTGATGTCGAGAACCTCTACCTTCTTGGTCCCCCGATCCCCGAAATGTCGAAATGCTGAAATAACACTCAATGACAATTAGCCCCCTGGGCCATATCTTTGGTCCATGTGACCACTCTTCATATGACCGCAGTCCTCTTGGGGTACATTGACACAAAGCGCCCGGCTTCCTGTCTTCAAGACTCCCGAAAAGATGATTTCCGAAATGCCGAAATTCTTATTTCCGGACTTTCTCCTCCTTTCGCGATTTCGGGTTTTCTGATGCCAAAATGCTTGGATCTCATATCCTGGGAACTCCCGAAGTTTCAAACTCTGAAATGTTGATGAATACACCAATCCTCTGCGTCCCGTGCTATTCCTCAACAACTTCGGGTTTTCGCGTTTCGGGCTTTCCCGATGCAAGGTTTCCTCTAGTCCCTGCTCCTTAAACCTTTCGGTATCCGAAATACCGATACAGTCCTTTCACTCCTGGCTGGGATCAACGGTTGTGATCCACTCTCATATAAACTACCCTGATCCTTTTGGGATCTCCGTTCCTAAGAGCCCATATTTCATGTCCTCAAGATTTCTAAAATCCCGATATTCGGTATGCCAAAATCTGGTCCTTTCCTCGTGACCCAGCAACACTCCTTCCACACTTTCGAGAATTCATGTTTCGGAATTCTGCAACTCCTAGCGCAACAATGCCTTGTCCTCTCATACTCTCGGCATCTGAAATACCGAAGTACTGAAATCTTGAACCCTCTGGTTCTCCTCCTCTACACAAGATCAACGGCTCAAAACCTCCCTTGATCCAACGGTTCAGATCCTTTCGGGAGTCTATGGGTCAAGAGTTCCGAACTCTTACCCCTGCGTCTTTTGGTAGCCGAAATACCTAAATAGTCCATTTCGGGGATTTCCCCGATGCCTTGATCGCTGCCACGTGTCCTCCACTTGGACGATCCCGATTCTTTCGGTCTTCGGGACTCCGCGAACCCAACGACACTGATCCTCTTATCTTTCGAATCCCCAGTATCCAATTTCCCAGTGATTCCCCCGATCTTCGCCATGTGTCCTCCCACAGATGGACAACTATGATCGCTTTCAAGACTTTGCCAGTTGCGAAGTCGAAAGACTCTCCCTGCTTTGCTTTCCGATGTTCGAATCCCCGATATGAAAGGATCTCGTGACATGTGTCCTCCTCAGATGGATGGCTCAGATATCTTTAGGACTTTGAGACCCGTGAGTTCTAATCTCCCGGTCCACTGTCCTCTGAACCTCCGAACTTTCGAAGTTCCGAAATCCAAAATCTCGAGGCCTCTGCCCTGTCAAGACTTTTATGGATTCTCTGCTCTGTGCATGAGGATTAAACCTCATGCTCCCTTCGATAGATCTGACGGCTATCGACTGTTTGAGAAAGATCCGACGGTCTAGATCTTCTCTTCTCCTGTGCGCTCTCCTGTTGCTATCTGAACATGAAAACTTCAACGGTTCAGATCTTCTCCTCCAGTTGATCTAACGGTAGTTGTGGCTCCTCATTGAGCTCTCTATTTCTTCCCGATCCTTGGAAGATTTTAAAGTTATCAAAGGACTCAGCCTTTGCTTCCTGCTACAAAGCCTGTGACTCACAACTCTTGTCTGCATTCTTGAATACGCCTTCCCTCCTGATCTTCCTTAGACTCAAACCCTCCAAAGGGTCTCCTTTCAGCCTCTGCGATCACTTGCATGGCTCTGTGCATGAAAGCACTCTCCCTCCTGAGCTTTGTTCTCTTTGAATCCTCGAAGGATTCCTCGACTTCTGCACTCCTTGCAGCTGTCGCTCTTGTGCACAAAGGTACTTTTCCTCCTGATCTTTTCTGTTACTCAAACCTCTAGGGAATTTAACCCTTTTTTCTTCTCCCTCAAATGGAGAATCTGATGCCCTACTGGCACTCTCTTTCTCAAGAAGCTTTTTGCTGAGTCTGCAGGGTGTTCAACAACCCTATGAAGATCCTTTCTTCGACTCTTCTTCTATTCCAAAACTCAAAAGAGTTATTTCCTTCTGTGCTCTATCTGCACACTAACTCAATTCCCACCTAGCAGAGTGACCAAAATCCTCAATGATTCCATTTCTCTATGAACTCACAATAGAGTTCCTCCTCAGCACTATGTTCCTGTGCTCAATGCCCTCTTGGCAGATCTCTGTAGAACCATCAGTAGTTCTATGTTGCTCCTGAACTCAACAGATTTCCTCTGTGCACTCTATGTACCTGCTCAATGCCCTCTTGGCAGAGATCTACAGAAGTCCTCAGAGATTTTGTCTTCTACTGTGTCCTCCTCTGCACAGTCTCACCTCCAAGGTATTCAACAACCTTGAGGTCTTCCTCTAAGTCAATGATTTCAGTTGGTGTGCCCTCCTAGCACGTCCTTGTCCAAATTCTGCAAAATTGGAAGTGATCTCTAAGCACTGACTATCAGAACCCGTAGTGATCTGTCACGCCCTCTTGGCATGAAGCCTCAAAGAACTCCAACCTGAAATCAAAGAGCTCTACAGATAGCAGAACCTATCTATCCATGTAACGCACATCTACAACATACATTCACAGCATAAATAGAACACAAATAGACATTCACACAACCCAGACAATATGTAGGAAAATTTTCTCTGGTTTGTATTAATATCAAATGCCTCCTTTACAAGGTGTTCCTGAGCTCAGACTTTGATAGAGTCTCAGCTTCTTCTTTCTCCTCTCTCTTCTCTCGCAGATTCTAACTACTTCAAAAAAAGATCCAAAAGATCTTTTACATGAGGGGGCTCTTCGAGCTCTTCCCTCCCGAGCTACCTACCCTATTCAATTTACATTAACTTTGCATTGAATGGGTTGTCTAGTACAGATCAGAGCTAGATCTCAACCTTACAACCATTAAAGCCTATCTACATCTAAAAGATGCGTATAGGCACGGCCTTTTGGCTCTAACAACCTTACAAACATTAAATGTGCTTGATTCAAATTCAAAATTTGAATATGAGAGGGTTGCGCCTCTCTTCCTCATTGAATGCGTGCTGAGTGGGCTGGTTGGCTGGCACATGGCTGGCTTGGGAGCGATGCTCCTGCATCATATTCCTCTGTTGTGAAAATTCATGAGCTCCTGCTCATGAGCTCTTCACCCTGGTTGTTGAAATCCTCCTGGATCCCAAACAACTCTTTGGATATGTCTCCTTGCTCCATCTCTCTGCTGCTGCTGCTGCTGTTGCCTTGCTACTATTGTTGTCTCCCTTCTACTCAACTTTTCATCGCTGGCAGTCTCTTGTGATGACTTCAACATCAACTTCTTGATCTATTCGATCACTTTGTCTAGCTGTTGTCCTGGTTGGCTCTGTTCATGTAGTCTCCTCTGCTGCAATTTCTTTCTGCAGATGGGCAGATCATCATGATCTCCCATGCTATCTTTTTCCTCTGTTGTGGCATTGAGTTGCCACCCTGCTGCAAAGTTCAGCTCTGTAGTCTCCTTACTGAACTGTTGTTCAGTTTCTTCCTGTGGAAGTTATGTTGTTTCCATTTCTATTGCTGGCATGTCTCCAGTTTCTCCTCAGACTGTAATTTCCTTTCATCTTCAGCTGCATGCCTCGGCATTACAGTCGTCATTTGTTCAGCTCCCTGGTTGAAAATTTTGAGCGATTCCTCAAAACTCTCCTCTGCTATCTTCTTCATGACTATCTACTCATGGTAGTCATCCACTGGCTCTGGATTGTTCAGCCAATCCTCCAGCATTTCTAGCTCCATCTCCCATGGAGTGAGCATCTTAGCCACATGCTCCTTTTCTTCCCTTGTTGTCAACTTCAGTGTTGCAGTTGTCTTTGTTTCAGCTACCTGGCTGAAATTTTCGAGCAATTCTTCCGAATGCTCCTTTTCCTCTATTTGGGCAGTCATCAGTGGCTACTCCATTTCTTCTTCCATGACAGTCTCTGCTAGCTATCGATCTTTTGTTGTTTCTTCTGCAACACACACTCTTGCCTCAACTGGGCTCAATGGCAGGAATATTTCAATTCCTCCAATGATCAGAATTTCCTTCTGATCTTCTTCTGTCAGCTCCTCTCGCTGATCCGAACTCACCTCTAAGTTCATGAGACTTTCAGACAGTCTCACTTCTGTTCCCCCACCCACCTGGAAATCTGGAAACTTTCTGCTGCCCTCTTGGCAGTCTATGAGATCATTGGATCCCATCTCATTGCCTTCCTGGCAACATGAAATTTCCCTGTTGTCCTCCTAACAGTCTATGAGATCCCACATCGATCTCATCTCATTGCCCACCTGGAAATTGAAAATTTCTTCACTGCCTTCCTGCCAGTCCCTGAGATCTTCCAATGATCTCTTCTCCTCATCATCACTAAGATTTCTCCCAGCTTCTGGCTCACATACATGAACCATCTCCTCCTCATCATTCTTGAGGCTTTCATCATGCCTCAGCCATCCTCTTATCAGCCTCCGTTGTCTTTTGGCCACCAATTCCCTGACTGGCCATTTTACCTTCGTCCTCATGGGCATTTCATACACCCATCTCGAATTTGTATCCTGTGGCACCCGCAGTGCAAGCTCATCCATCCTTGCCCTGATCTTGGCAAGTTCTTTAACCCTTGCAACATTCCCCTGCTACTAGTGGCTCTTCTTTCCACCACGCTTATGGCCTTCAGTAGCCATCTCCCTGTTGTCTATCTGCCCTCCTGATAGATCTGCTGTCACCCAACAATCCTGAGTGTTTCCAACCTTCATTTACAGTCCTCCTGACTAGTTCCTTTCACTGTTGCCTACCTGTAATAATCACCACAGAGCATCTTCAACACTCTGTCTTCCTTTGCCTGTCTCTGCAAGCTGCCTTTGATACCACTTTGTTGTATATTAGGGTATATTTTTCCTCTTGCTTCCTCTTCTTGCAATATACAAACAAAGTTTGAGCTCTGATACCAAAAATGATGCAGACCCCCAAACCCTCAGGTCGAGGTCCACGCAGGATCATTCAAAAACCTCCTCGAGCCAAAGTGGCTCCTTTGATTCCCTACTGGAACCTCAAATCTTTGATCCATAGGTCCTTCACCTCCACATGGCCTTCAAATACAACCACAATATTTTCCTGTAACACCCTCTTTCCCCCAGATTGTAAATATAACTGAACTGGCCACGGACTATGGAAAAACTTATAAATATGAATATGTGATGTAAATGGACCTGCAGAAAGAGGTCAATGAATGTAAATGACAGTTTGAATTTATTGCAGAACTGCTGAGAG
>ML848335.1:3887-15056 GCA_009831015.1 Picea engelmannii | reverse complement strand
CAAGAATCTCTAAGGTGGTTAGGCCTCTCCAAGCCTATATAAGGAGGCCTCCTCATGGTGAAAAGGGGAGACATTGAAGACATCAAACTTATGATCTCATAAGGGAGACAATTAGTGAAGCATAGTCATTTTGTTTGTGGATCATTTGAGCAAGGGGTTTGTAAAGGAGAGTTGGAAGAGGCTGCTGCAGCTTCATCAAAGGTTTGGAAGTATGTCTATTGAGTTCTCATTAATACATGTGCTTGGCCTGTTTCCTTCAATATTGTGTATACCTACATGAACTTGTCTCTAATGGATAGATCTAGTTTCAAACTAATCGTAGTAGAATATGAAGCATGCTTTGTCTTTGATTGGATTGTAGGACTTGTTGAAGATCTTGGGGATCAGAGCTCAACTTGGATTGGGCGAGGACAAACATCGTAAAAAAGGTACATCTTCTTCCTCTTCTCTATAGATTAGCTTAGCTAGGTTTAAATGGATGTCAGTGACCAAAGTTAGCACCTTTCTGTCTTGATCTTAGAGATTTAGGGTCCAAGAGGGAATCCACCTGTTTGCAGGGGGATTTTTCTGTAACAGAAATTGGCGACTCCACTAGGGACTGAAGCTTTTAGTTTTGGTTTCCTTCTTCCGTCTTGTTTTAGCCTCTGCTCGCTTTTAGATCTTATTCATGCTGTGTTTCTGATTCTTAGATGTATTGTTGGCTCTTGGATTCATCCCATACACACTGAATTTATGGATTTTCTTGAGTTTTTTGAGTTCTGGGCAAGTTTTTGTTCTTCTTAGAGGCTAGCACTCCCCTGCCCGTTCAACAAGAGCACCAACACTCCCTTAGAGGCTCCCACAGAGCGCTACAACGCTCCGGTGCCCTTGACACCAGAGCGTTGGTATTTTTCTGCTAAAAAACCTTTTGGGAATCGATCTCTGAGTGTAGTTTTTTGCTGATTCATCTGCTCAGGATTATCACCATCTCAGTGTGTATTTKTTTTAGCTTCCAACCTTTTGATTTATAAGAATTCATGATGTTTTGTTTGGATTTTGACGTCTCTCTTCCTTACTTTGAATCACTCTTCTTCTCTGAGATTTGGAGTCGATCTACTTCTTTTTCATTTATCTGATTATATGAAATTTGTTGTAAGGAAATTCAAAGATCTATCCACTTTTCCATTTTTGATCTTTGAGGTCTTTTCTCCAAGCATTTTCTCCTGTTTGAATTTTTGGTTTTCTTTTTTGCAAATTTGGTTTTCTTTTTGTTTCTTGTTTGATCACTGTTAGCGCTGCCATTTTTCTTTCCATTTTAAGAGTTGGTTTTAGGTCACGTTTCGACCCATGCATCCAACCATATGAAGTCAGGTACGTAGCACCATGAGGTCGAAGTCAGCAAGTGGTCGGTTGGCCCTTGAAAACGGGAAGGGATGTTAGAGTCGAAACTTGTATAAGTGGTACGGGTATGTCTTTTCCAAGAGAGTCGAGTCCCGTTGAGAAACGAGTCTCTACGTGCCTAGGTCGAGTCAAGTGGTTAATGGAAATCACATCAACAAGTACAAAAATTATTATTAGTTCATAATGAAAGCCGAGGGAATGAAAAATTGTGACGTTCGTATCATGCATGCCCAACAAACCTTATCACATGTATCCTACATGCAGGGATTTGCCATGGAAAACCTGCAACTCAACTTGGAACATCTCGTCACCATGAATTCACTGTCCTTCAACATGATTTCCTCTCTTGTAAAACTCATTATAAATCTTGGATTTTAGACACTCTCTCCAGTCGCAGAACCAGGCTTGAACTCTGTTTGCAATTCCCCTTGCCAGTCCAGTTTGTTCAAATTCCCCCCCCCCTGTGTGTTTGCTGGATATATTGAGCGCATAATACACATTTATCACGCCATGGTGACCTCTCAAAGCGCAAGGAAAGGTGAGCGGAGCAACATAACTGCAAGGTTTGAGCCCCAAAAAGACTGGGAGTCGTTCTCATCTGCGACGGGCATCCCCAAAGACGTGAAAGGAGCTATTCTTTTACCTACAGAGAAGACTAGATCAAAACACATAGAATCCAAAGTGGAGGGATTCGAACAGGAAGGGAAGGCAGTAGGATCCCCCTCTCCCCAACAACAAATGCCTTGGAGAAGGTTCATGCTGAGGAAGAACAAGGAGACCATGGAAGCGCGAGTTTTAGAAGAGTCGCGAGCCAGATCGATAGCTGAAGAACTACTCATGTGCACCATCTAGATAAAAGCTACTGGAGGATCGAGCCACAAAGACAGGAGAAGAACAAGGAGAGCAGATATCACATGGGTGAATGATCAAGAGCCATCTCAACAACTCAAGCAGGGAAATTTGGCTATCACTGAACTCTATCAGAAAAACATAGAATTGAGGCGGCAACTAGTGACAAAGATTACGTAAGCGTCAACAACACAGGGTCGCGAAGGGAACGTGATATGGTTGAAAAGACAGCTTAGAGAGGCACATGACACCATTGTACATCTGCGAGAAGCACAAAGACTGGTGGAAGAAAGGCACATGAATCATCCCACAAAAGGCGAAGCGACAGAAAAGGAAGCCTGCATGGCTCTCGCCAGCGCGCAGAAAAAGCAAGTTTAACAGGTGTTCGTTTCTACATCCGAAAAGAATAAGAAAAATCTTGGCAGTTTTGAAGGACAGGTCTCCCCAAAGAACTATATGTTTTTGAAACGACCATGACAATCAAACGACTGCTTGCTGCACACTCTCCTCTAGCAAATGAGCATGTAACAGAAATCAGAGCCGTTATAGTAGACAACAAGATCCTGACAGACACATGTTTGCTGGGACACCCGATCAAAGGGATACAACTACACATCTTTCTCCGTATCTAAGCCTGACCGATGATTAGATTCTCGTGGCAAACCTGCAAACGATCTCGAGTGAACATACATGATTATTGTCTATTTTTGGAAAGCACCATGCGAAGAGTCTCTGACGCATGCTGCTCAATTTTCCTAGTTCAAGGTTAGCAATTTGGAGGCAAGGTAGCCCAAGCGACGCCCTCCTTTATATATTTCATCTTTTTGATGTAAGGCGGGTTGGTTGGCAAATGTGGTAGACAACAACTATTGTATGTAATCTGAGTTTTGACCGAAATTTAATGCAAAGGTCTTGTAACTTGACGAAAAGATTCTAGTTGTAACAATTGGATGTATTGTGCTTTCTTTCTATGCATATATGCTTCCTGTTATCTTTATTTCATATTTTTTTCTTCTATTTTGGAATGAATTTTTGAACCTGTGGATTCGCTCTACAACGCCCCTTGTTCACGCCACTTAAACAAAATGTTTTCTTTTAAAGCTAACTCCGAATTCGTTCGCAACGACGCTCTGAGTTACTTCCTGTATTTTCTCCCGCCACACATTACGATTTTACACTGAAGATTGTTGCTCGCCTAGCCTTATCCTCTCGAGTCCAATCAATGAGTCATTTGTCCCGCCTTTTCCTCATACCGACCCCATATCCCAAGTCTTACTTTCCTATGCCAATATAACCAGAACCCATTATATCATAGGTGTTAAATATAGCCACTGCTTTCAAAGTCATACCTTGCACGTAGACTGCGCCATTTCTAAGAGATCCCTCTCCAGATTTGAAAGGCTAGTTTTGGGTCTCAAAGTTGGTTGAAAAAGTTACCTTCATTGTCTGTTTATCAGCCGAACAGATTTACAGAGTGCTAACATGTGCGCAGTAATGACGACCCTTGCCAAAACTAGATCGCGGGAAGGGACATAATACAATTGAAAAATAATATTATTCCAAAGGGGTTGGTGCCGCCGGAAAAGATGTTTGACGAAAATGATGTGGCTAAGAACCCCAAGATCACTTCAAGTGAAGAATACGTTGAAGACTGCAACATCGGGACTGAGGAGAACCCGAAGATGGTAAAATTATTCAAGAGACTTAGTCCAGAGGTCAAGTAGGACTGCGTAAAGCTCGTGAAATATTTCCCGGACGTCTTCACATGGAGCTACGATGCCCTGAACGTGTATGACACGAAAGTGATCCAACATGTTATCCTTCTTAAGGAATATCAGAAACCTTTCAAACAGAAGCTGAGACAGAGAAATCCCCTGTTGTTGCCGATGATCGATAAAGAGGTAAAGAAGCTTTTCGATGCTAAAATTATTGTTTCTTTGAGGTTCTCGAAATGGGTAGATAATCTGGTACCCGTAAGAAAGAAAAGCGGTGAGATAAGGCTATGTGTAAACTTCTGAAATTTAAATAAAGTGTCTCTCAAGGACCACTACCCCCTTCCTAAAATGGACTACATCTTGCAAAAAGTGGTGGGTTCCTAGAAGATGTCTATGCTAGACGGGTTCTCAGGATATAATTAGATCATGGTCCACCCGGACGATTGAGAGAAAATGACTTTCACAACTCCATGGGGAACATTCATGTACGCCAAGATATGTTGGAGCCACTTTTCTAAGGGCCATGGACATCGCGTTTGCGAATGAAAAGGAAAAATTCATCTTGATTTATCTTGACGACATCACTGTGTACTCTACCTTCGACAAACAACATCTCGAGCACCTGAAGAGAGTTTTCCAGAAGTGCAGAAAATTTGGCATATCATTGAATCCGAAGAAGTCTCACTTTGCGATAGAAGAAGGAAAGTTGTTAGGGAACATCATTTCCAAGAAGGGAATTGAGATAGAACCTAGCAGGGTTGAAGGGATCTTGAATATCGACACCCCGCACAGTAAAAAGGAGGTACAATCTTTCCCAGGAAAGGTGAAATTTTTGAGTAGATTCATCCCAAACCTAGCGGAATCATAAAACATATAACTTGCATGCTCAGAAAGGGAAACAATATCAAGTGGAACTCAGAGGCCAATAAGTTTTTTGAGGACATCAAAGTGGCGCTGACTAAATCTCTTGTACTAGCCAGCCCAGATTTTATGAAATCTTTCCTCCTGTTTTCATTCGCCTCAGAACACACTATTGCCTGCGTGCTGCTACACAAAGATGAAACAAGATTTTGGAAAACCCATAGCTTACTTCAGCTGAACACTGCGCGATGCTCCACTAAGGTATGACATTATGGAAAAACAGGCATACGCCTTAGTGAAATCTTTGAAAGAATTCAGGACATATATTTTGCACTCCCATCTCATCGCTTGTGTACCCAACAGTTCAGTAAAATATATGTTGACTCAACTTGACCCGGAAGGAAGGAGAGGCAAGTGGATAGAGGCCATGTTAGAATACGATATTGAAATCAAGCCTACAAAGCTGATCAAAGGTCAGGGTCACACAAAGTTAATGGTGCATTTGGACTGCGATGCTGTAGACATGAATCTCATCATTGATATGTCAGAATGCCCCCATGAAGAAAAAATTGCGCAGGCACCTCAATAGTTCATTGATTCTCCATGGTATGCATACATCATCTATGTGCTGGAGAATCGCTAGGCCCCTCCGGGTGTGAGTAAGACTAAGGCCATATTTCTCAAGCTTAAAGTGGTTAAGTTCTGCATCCTGGACAAATCACTCTACTGGAAAGACCTCGGGGGAATATTGCTGAGCTGTTTGTTGGAAGACGACGCGAAGCAGGCCGTACAAGAATTTCACAAAGACGACTGTGGAGGACACCACTATTGGAAGACCACTGTGCAAAAAATCTCAGGGGCTGGTTATTATTGGCCCACAATTTTCGTTGACGTATATAAAGAGGTCTCCAACTGCCACGAATGTCATATTTTCGATAGAAGAAGAAAGTTGCATCTCCTGCCACTAAAGCCGATCTTAGTTGAAGCACCTTTCATGCAGTAGGGTCTAGATTTCATAAGAGAGATAAATCTTCCATCATCTGCACAACACAAATGGATACTCATGGCCACCGAGTATTTCACGAAATGGATAGAGGTGATCCCCATGAAACAAGCTATTGACGCAGTCATCATCCAATTCTTAGAGAGGAACATTTTGTCGAGGTTCGGGTGTCCCGTTAAGATCATTATAGATAATGCAGCCGCATTCAAGTCTAATAAGATGGAGAAATTTTGCCAAGATTACAACATAACCTTGGGACATTCCACGACGTACTATCCGTAAGGAAATGGGTTAGCATAATCCTCAAATAAGAGCCTAACCACGATCATCAAAAGACTCCTATAAGAAAACAAGAGAGCCCGGCGTAAAAAACTTATCTATGCACTGTGGGCAGATCGAGTTACCACCAAGAAGTCTATATCAACGTCACCTTTCCGGATTGTTTACGACGTGGATGCAATTTTCCCTACTTCACTGGGACTTCCCGTCAGGAAGCTGTTGCAAGAACAGGAGGCCGAGCCAAATGTTGCACATAGGAGAATTAATCAGCTAATTCACACACAATAGGCAAGAGAGTAGGTGTATAATCGGTCGCAGCTCCATCAGGAAAAGATAAAGAAAGTCTTTGATAAGCGTTCTAAGCCAGAGGATTTCCGGTTGGGTGATATAGTTTTAAGATGGGACGTGAGAAATTAAGGTAAAGTGAAACATGCAAAGTTCGACCACCTTTGGACAGGTCTGTTCAGAATCAACGATCACAACGAAAAAAATGCTTATTTTCTAGAAGGATTAGATTGAGAAAGTTTTGATTGGGGCCCTGTAAATGACAGGTTCCTCAAACATTACCTGATGAAATAAGATCTATTTGAGTCATTTGTCATTGTAAATAGTCGTTTTATTTTGCGTCGAGTCAGTAGGTCAGTAGAAAATTGAAGCCCGAAGTGAAGGCCCTAAGTTTATGCTGAAGTCTTAGAAGCTGCGTCGATAGGTTTAGTTTGTTTTCCGTCCGTCAGTTATTTTTCTCAGTGTCTAGAGGTCAAATAAATCCCAATGGTTAGGCATCTGGTCTATTGTTCTTTTCTACCTCACAGGGAGGATAACATCCTCGTTGGACCCAGCTGTTAGCGCCGCCAGTTTTCTTTCCATCTTAAGAGTCGGTTTTAGGTCACGTTGTTTCCCATGCATCCAACCATGTGAAGTCGGGTACGTAGCACCGTGAGTTCGAAGTCAGAAAGTGGATGGTTGGCCCTTGAAAATGGGAAGGGATGTTAGAGTCGAAACTCGTATAAGTGGTATGGGTATGTCTTTTCCAAGAGAGTCGAGTCCTGTTGAGAAACCAGTCTCTACGTGCCTAGGTTGAGTCAAGTGGTTAATGGAAATCGCATCAACAAGTACATCAATTATTATCAGTTCATAATGAAAGCTGAGGGAATGAAAAATCGTGACGTTCGTATCATGCATGCCCAACAAACCTTATCACCTTTATTCTACACGTGGGGATTTTCCATGGAAAACCTGCAACTCGACCTTGAACATCTCGTCGCCATGAATTCACTGTCCTTCAACATGATTTCCTCTCTTGTCGAACTCATTATAAATCTTGGACGTTCGACACTCTCTCCAGTCGTAGAACCAGGTCCGAACTCTGTTTGCAATTCCCCTTGCTAGTCCAGTTTGTTCAAAGTCCCCCCCCTGTGATTTTTGGATATATTGCGTGCATAATACACATTTGTCGTGCCATGGAGAACTCTCAGAGTGTGAGGAAAGGCACGTGGATAAACAAAACTACAAGGTCCAAGCCGCAAAATGACTCGAATTCGTTCTCACCTGCGGCGGGCATCCCCAAAGACGTGAAAGGAGCTATTATTTTACCTACAAAGAAGACTAGATCAGAATGCACAAAATATGAAGTGGAGGGATTCAAAAAGGATGGGAAGACAATAGGATCCCCCTCTCTCCAACATCAAATGCCTTGGAGAAGGGGCAGGCCGAGGAAGAACAAGGAGACCATGGAAGCGTGAGTTTTAGAAGAGCTGCGGGCCAAATCGGTAGCTGAAGAACTACTCATGCGCGCCATCTGGCTAGAACCTGCTGGAGGATCTAGTCGCGAAGACAATAGCATAACAAGGAGAGAAAATATCACAGTGGTGAATGATCATGATCCATCTAAGCAACTGAAGAAGGAAAAGCTGGCTACTACTGAACTCTATCAGGAAAACATGGAATTGAGGCAGCAGCTAGCTACAAAGACTATAGAAGCATCAACAGTGTAGGGTCGCGAAGGGAACATGGCATGGTTGAAAATGCAACTCAGAGAGGTGTAGGACACCATTGTACAGCTATGAGAAGCACAAAGACTGGTGGAAGAAAGGCATATGAAGCATCCCACAGAAGGCAAAGCGATAGAAAAGGAAGCTTGCACGGCTCTCGCCAGCGCCCAAGAAAAGCAAGTTTAACAGGTGTTCGTTTCTACATCCAAAAATCATAAGACAAATCTTGGCAATTTTGAAGGACATGTCTCCCCAAAGCACTATACCTTTTTTATAACGGCCGTGACAATCAAATGACCGCTTGCTACGCACTCTCCTCCAGCAAATGAGCGCGTAACAAAAATCAGAGCCGTTATAGAAGACAACAAGCTCTTCACAGACACCTGTTTGCTGGGACACCCGATCAAAGGGACACAACGACACATCTTTCTCTGTATCTAAGCCTGACCGGCGATAAGATTCTCGTGGCAAACCTACAAACGATCTCGAGTGAACAGACGTGATTATTGTCTATTTTTGGAAAGCACCATGCGAAGAGTCTCTGGCACATGTTGATCAGTTTTCCTAGTTTAGGGTTAGTAGTTAGGAGGCAGTGTAGCTGAAGCAGCGCCCTTGTTTATATATTTCATCTTTTCGATGTAAGCCGAGTTGGTTGGAAAATGTGGTAGACAACAACTATTGTATGTAATCTGAGTTTTGACCGGAATTTAATGCAAAGGTCCTGTAACTTGACGAAAAGATTCTAGTTGTAATAGTTGGATGTATTGTGCTTTCTTTCTCTGCGTATGTGCTTCCTGTTATCTATATTTCATATATTTTTCTGTCTATTTCAGAACAAATTTTTGAACCTGCGGATTCGTTGTACAATGACCCTTGTTCGTGCCACTTAGATAAAAAGTTTTCTTTTAATGCTAATTCCAAATTCGTCCATAGCGACGCTCCGAGTTACTTCTTGTATTTTCTCTCGCCACACATTACGGTTTTACACTGAAGGTTGTTGCTCGCCTAGCCTTATCCTCTCGATTCCAGTCACTGAGTCATTTGTCCTGCCTTTTCCTCAAACTGACCCCATTGCCCATGTCTTACTTTCCAGAACCCATTATATCGTAAGTGTTAAATCTAGCCACTGCTTTCAAAGTCATACCCTGCGCAGAGACCGCGCCATTTCTTAGAGAGCCTTCTCAAGATCCGAAAGGCTAGTTTCGGGTCTCAAAGTTGGTTGAAAAATTTACCTTCGTCGTCTATTTATCAGCCGAACAAATTTACGGAGTGCTAAAAATCACAACGAGAGTGTGTTTTGTTTATGTGAAGTTTGCTTTCGATTTCTTAAACCTCACAGATCTTGAAGTCTGATTGACATAGGAAGCTTTACATCAAGTTGATTATCATTCACATTTAAGCAAAAGGATATTTTTTCACATTGGTTTTTGGATATTAGAACGAATTTCTGAATATTTTAGCATTATATTGGATTCTTGATTGAGAAAAAATTACATGAGGTTATTGCATCTTAGTGTTTGACAGTGAAAAGAAAATTTTTCTCCTTCCCTTAAATAGACATTCATTAAAAGAAGAGATTGTTTATCATTTCTTATGCATTTTTTGGGAATTGAGTTATAATATCATCAGTTTCACTCTCATACAACCATGAGTAAAGAACAACTGCAAAATCAACGCTAATTAAAATTGATCTAGAACTTTTGTTTTTAGAATCTTCCACCAACATTAGACTAGGATTAGCGCTTTGGATCAGGCTGTGAGTACAACTCTCCAAAGCATTCAAAACAAACATTATCATCTTGCGATAGGGAGAGCAAATCCAATTTTCGTATAAGCTTTCTAGGATCCCCCTCTCACACAAGGTGACGTTCAGGAGAGTTACAAAGATTATCCCTCCGTGGTTCAATCGTTCGTAGTAGTCAGATCGTATATTGGGGGTTCTTCTTGAGGTTCAACTGTCTTCATTTTGTCTCGGTGTTTCGTGAATTCCGAATCTGTTCGGGGTCCTTTGGAGTTCTACCGGTCCACTTATCCTCATTTCTCTCGAAGGATTTTAGACTTGTTATCCTACCCATATGTTCAGACTGGACTATCGACTATACCCGCCCAGGGGCTGATTGCGAGTTGGTGTCCTTAGTAGCCATAATCTTTAGGGTCTTTACACAAGGTGACGGTGAAGGGAAGTCTTTGTTGTACCTGGAACAGACGGTGGTCAAACTCACTCGGGCTCCTTGGATGGTAAATGCACAATTACTACGTGGAATCTTGCACCAAGGCATAAGTTCGTTAAGCAGGTCGCCATTGTAACTGTTCCACCCACTCATTGATCAGAATCTGGACCACGGGTCAAAATTTAGCCCAAAAATCAAAGTGTTTGGAATCGCTTCAAAACAGACAGGTGCGTAGGCATCATCCTCATGAACCCAACGCAATTCGAATGGGTTCAAACGAACATCAGATGAGTTAGATATCGCGTTCTGATCATTTTGCTAAACAAGCAAAATTTTGTTAATTGTACAGTCCGAACAAGATGACGTGGCAGGACCGTACAACTTACGTGGCATGAATGTATGCTAAGCTGGCAGGTGATGTGTCAGTGTTGAGTTGGCGATACGTGGGCGAATGAATTTGAGACACGTGGCAATTTATTGACAAGTTGTATGGTGCCACATGACCCAGGCATGGGTTACCACGTGGCACCCTGTTATGTTTTGGTGTAAAAGTATTGTGAAGTCCGCGGGGGTCAAACCCCGGACCTCCCGCACGCATGGAATATTTGGAAAAGGCTGGCTACCAGTGCGCCACACCATGTGACCTAATATATAAATGTATTAACATTTATTTAACGTGGAGTGTTGTGTATTATGGCACGGGGTCCGGGCTGGGGCTTAGCCCCAGCCCCCGATTATGTGCGCCTTTCATACAACCATACCTCTCGGAGTGGTGCAGGGGTTAAACATTCAAATGGATCTCTTCACCATCACGTGACACTTGTCACGTTTTAGACCGTTGCAACGGGTGCCACATTTGGCGTGGGACGTGGTCATATGGCCCCCCATGTGGCCAACACCTCCGCCCAAAACGACTTTAG
>ML848334.1:10560-28693 GCA_009831015.1 Picea engelmannii | reverse complement strand
TGTCTGTGAGGCCATGTACAAATGCATCCAATCTGTCATCCAATGTTTGAAACAATTGGACTTTGAATGATTCAAGAATTTCTCTTAGGTTTTGAGAAGAAATAGCCATCTGAGCATCCTATGAACTCACCCAATAAGTTACGGCAGAAAATCGCGACTTTTTCTGGAAAACCCTAAAAAACTGTTGAAGTTAAAATGCTCATAACTTCACTTCCCGAACTCCGTTTTGGCTGATTTTTTTTTTTGAAATTGGGTAAAATTGTGAGAGGAACTCAGATCTGTAATTTATTTGGGCAAATTCGGCCTCCAGATGCTACAAAAATAAAAAATTTATCGCCGCTGTCCGCGGAAAAATCCTGAAAATTTACAGATTTTAAAACTTCAATATCTTGATTTCCCGGACTCCGTTTCAGACGATTTTTTTTTTCAAATTGGGTGTTTTTATGAGAGGAACTCAGATATACAACCATTTTTTTACAAAATTTGCATAGAAATATACCAAAAATTTCGAGAATGTCGCGACCCTCTTTTTTCTGCTCTGAAAAAAAAATCTACAAAAATAAAAAATATTTGCCCACAATTTCTGCCCAAGGAAAGTGCTCTGATACCACTTGTTAAGAACCTGAATAGATCTACCAATATAATAACCACAAATACTGAATACACAATAGATCCACTAAGCAAGATAGAATAAACCACACTTTATTAGAAGAAAACCCTTGAGGTAGGGCAACACCATACAATGGATCCTATTATGGAAGAGATCCTCTCATGTTCACTTGCCTCTTCGAGGGGGCATCCTCCTATTGAGCTACCGCTCCAATACAATAATTCTCTTCATGTCTCATTACATTGCTTGAACCCCTTTATATAGTGCTATCATCTCCTAAGAATATTCTAGAGGAGGAATCTTCTAGAAGTAGAACCTTCTAAGAAACCCTCTTACATTAATTATATCTAATTACCTATTTATTATATCTAACTATCATAGTGGGCCTTGTTTAATAATATAGTGGACCTAGTCCACCTTACATTGAATGAACTCCACTATTATCACTATGGGCCCTCTGACCCCCCACTACCTCTCTAGCTACCTTACACATCATTTCGCCTCTGCTTTATAAATCAATTAAGTTATGATTTAAGATAATTTTTTTGGTGTATTCTCTGTTTTATAAATAAATTCAATTGAATTATGATTCAAGGTATTTTTTTTGGTGTATTCTCTGTTTTATAAATAGATTGAGTTATGATTTAGTAATTAATTGGTGAGAGTTTTTTATTAACAATTCAGTTTTGAATTTCAATAAGAAAATACTCAATTACTAAGATTTTGATATCTAACTTAGAAACTCTTGGAATGACTTCATGACTTGTTTCACCAATCTTTATTTGGATTTTGATAGATACAAATAAATTCCAATCAAATTGAAAAAATGTTGAAAAATGAAAAAAAACATTTTTTTTTTTAATATTTACAAATTGTAAAATTGTCTATAATATTTTAAATTTTAAATTAAACTGAATAAAAAATTAAAAACATTTTTAATTTTAAATATTTTTAAAACTTAATAAAAATACAAAATAATACTATTACAAGTCATCACTGAGAAGATTACTTCAATAAAATATTTTTTCACAATAAAATAAACTTAACTTCCGTAACTTGTAAAATTATACATAATATTTATATTTTTGGTATTTTAAGTTTTTAATTATACATAATATTTATATTTTTGGTAGTTTAAGTTTTTAATTGTTTTAAAATTTAATAATAAACATAAAATAATATTATAACCCATCATCACTGAGCATACTATTCAAATAAATAACTTATAAAGTAGTTTTGTGATATCCTGGTTTTTATAGTTTTAACGATTAAAAATAATACCTAAAGCAACTGATACTCTGTTTTTAAGGACAAAATGTATATTCTAAAGTGATGGAATTAAGCTGTCACTTTTAAAGTAAAGTAATATATTGGACCGACTTGGTGTGGACATTATTTAACTATACAAACTCGATGTTGTTTTGTATAACGGAAATAAATGTTAGAATTGGCATTAATCCATGGACTTAAAATTGTGCCTCGCTGGCATTTTTATAATAATAAATAAATATTAAAATTGATCATTATTGAATTTGATGAGTTTTAAGAATGATCCACATTAACTGATTTTAATTTTTTATTTATTAAATAAAAAATATTTAATTTAATTTTAAGAGTGGTTGTTTGTTTATTATTAAAAATATATAATATTTTTTATTAATTAATATTTTCTACCATAATATATATTATAATAGTAATGATTTAGTTTTTTTTTTTCATTTTTATTTATATTGATGATGATTAATTTCTACTAAGATGGAATTGGTCTATTTGACCTTAAGAAGGTAAGTGATTACTTTCAATTCTTTAGAATTTTATTTTTACATTAACAACACATCTCTCCCCCATAACACTATAAAATGTGTTACTCAACTTAAATACAAAATTATAAACTAATCACCTAAAAAATTTATTTACAATAACCCCCCATTTTAATGCTCATTGTCACTTAAATGATAAATTGGTGACTATGTTCTTAAAGAACCTTACCTTTTGCTAGTAAAACTTGTCCTTCACTTTATACCAAAGTTGATTGCACAATAAACTTCCCATATGCTTCCCTTTCCCTTTTTGAAATTCTTGATAAAACCAACCGTCTAAGGTTAATGCCTCGAGCCATTTATTCCAAAACCTTTTGATCTAGATACATTGCAAAAATAATGTGAAAGAAACCATTGATATCATACAGAAAAATTAGTTCATGACCCACTCTTAAAACTAAATTAAATACTTTCTTGGAAAAATCAATTTATGGCATTGTTGAGGTCCTTTTTAAGGATATATCTTGAATTTGGCATTTGTGGTATTAAACATTTGGAGCTTGTTTCAATGCTTAAACTAATGTTTTTAAGGTTGTAACGTAAGAGAATGTTTTGCAAGTTTTTTTTTTTACATTTCATCGAGATCTTTCATATGAGATAATTAAAATTGAAAAGATAGTTTGTATGTGAAAGTTGTTCTTTCACCAATTACATGGTAGCTTTGTCCACTACATTACGACTTGGAAGTCTCATTTTCCCTTGTTCATCTCACATGTGGAGCTATCTATATGGAGATTTCGAAGAAGATTCATGAGGATCCAAAACCCTAACCATAAATGGAAAGGATCCAAAACCTCAACCCTAATGATTAAGAGGGGAGAGTTATAACTGTAGGTGCAAGAAGAGAAAGGGATTATGATTTTATCATAGTTGTTTTTTGTTCCATTACCAAGAAACCACAAAGGAGAGACATAATAGAGCAGAGAAGAGGAAGCAAGTAAACCCATAGAGCTTTGTGTTAGGCCACAATGTCTATTACTCCATAATAAATTAGGTTTCTTTGCATTTGTATTATAATATCCTAGAAAAAAAAGCAAGACATAATGCTTTATTTTCGGCTAGAATTCCATGGTTTTCTTATTTCTAAATGAGTTTAAATAATATGAATGACGTGTTTTTAACACTATTAAAAATCATACATAAGAATAATTACATAGTAGAGTGCAGTGTTGTTGTATTTACAATAGCATACTAAAATATATTGTTATAAACTGTGATGGCATATCCAATGCATTTTACCAATCATATGGTAGGAGACCTAGTTTAGTGGCACCCAAATAAAGCAAGGTTTTAGGGACTATGAAAAATATCAAGTCCTTGAAATATGGGTCTTTGGAATCATTACAATGGGTAGGAAACAATGCTTATAGATTTTGTCTACCTCCATATATGCACATTTACTAAGTGGTGAATGCTAAAAATCTAAAGCTCTAAGAATCATCCATGCTCAATGAAGAAAGTAAGGGGAAAGTATTACCTTCCATATAGAAGACTTGGTATCAAAGGCATTAAAAAGTGAGCAAAAGATATGGTTTTGCAAAATAAAACTAGAAAGATCAAACGAGGTCAACAAGAACTTTTGTAGATTGGGTTAAACAAGAATCTATGAGGGAAACTTGAGGAATTTTTTTCTCATCTTCAAAATTAAATCTTTTAGAGACCAAAAACCTCCCAAAATGGAGAGGTATGATCTAAAATGGATATATATATATATATATATATATATATATATAATTTCCTTCTTGATTTTGCATGGAATGAAAAAATCAGAGTTATGGCCTTGTAGGGACCATTTCATAAAAAATCTTGATTTTGGAAATTTGGAGGTCTTTGCAATGCCCCATGTTCCTTGGCTTTGTTTGTATATGAGTGTTGAAACATATAGTTTTCTTAACTTTAGACTTTAATAACTATCATTCGAATACGAATAAAACTCGCCCGAGTCTCACTGTGGATAAAGTATTCTGATGTATCCAATGATCTAAAATTATTAAAGGTGATGGAGCCGCCCTTTCATTAAAAAGACAGATCGCTAAGGACAACATTTTAAAATGTCGGGTTTCGGGGTTTTGCGATACTAACAGTTCGACATGTAAAGAACCCCAAAATCCCGATAAACAAAGTTGGGAAATTAGTTTAAGAGTAAACTTGGTTAATTAAACGATTAAAAATGGTTAACAAAAATTAAATCTTGTCGTAATTTCGCGTTTTGGGAATCCTTCCCTAAAAGACATCTTAAAATCCCGATACACAAAGTCACGAAACCCTTATTAATTGCGATTAATTAAAAAAAATAAAAGTTAAACATGATTAATATCACTAAATCTTTTCGCATTTCGGAAATCGAGAGTTTACCATTCATTACATTAAAAAAACCCTGAAATTCGAGGTCCCGAAAGCTTTGAGTTCTTCAGCATGATTAATTTATCTTTTAAATGAAAATTAATGATGTAAATTGATATTTCGCACATTCACGTTTCGGGATATTTCAATGTTGTTACACCCAAAACTCCTGGTCGTGAAACACCAAAATTTGGTAATATTTATTATGGATCAACGAAAATATTTTCTAGCGTAAGGTGCGTATCTCCAAATGTACCCTCCTCATTAAAACAAATAAATTCATCAACTGTAGAAACACGCTCGAATTAATGCAAACTGAGAGAAAATAAAAGTTTTCTATTTCGAATTTCATTTTTACTTTCAACAAAGTAGTAAGTTTTACTCAAGGAAAGCTTACGCATTCTCCTCTGTAACATGTATTCGCATTTTATTACATGCATCATGGCACCCAAGAAAATGTTGAAGAAGAGTGATGAGGCCGGTGAAGGCTCAAATCCGAACTCATATGTTCTGTCTGATACGACGCCACATGTTGTAGAGAGCGCGAAGTCATAAATTGCCCAGATGATTCTAGAGATGAAACGTCTGACAAGATCAGAACTAAACTCAAAGTTATAGTAGAGTCTGAACTTCATAAAATAGATACACGACCGAAACTCATGCCGTACAATGACATGATAAGCTGGGCTCTCGAGAACACCGATGTGCAGACCAGGAGCATCATAAATCACCAAAAGGCCGTTGTCAGCTCTTTCAGGCCGAAATACATCCAAGTAATGTACAAGCTATCCCTTGATCCTAAATATATTTACAATGTTGCATTCGTAGAAGACTTTCAACGAAAAGAATGTGCATAATGTGACCAAACCTACCCAGATATAGTTAAAACATGGTGGGGAATTCCATTGAAATTCAGAGTTGATTCTCATGGTATTTATTCCACCACATCATTAAATGAATATATGGTTTATGTAGCCATGATGTTATGTATAATTTTCAGAAGGAAAATCCCTACTCATTTCCCAGTGGAATGGGTATCAATCATGCATGAGGTAGTCGAGGGTTTCACTTTCGACTGGGCTAAGATTCTGTCAGATAACCTAACCAAAGAAATTATTGAGTATCAAATGGAAAAGTCAAAAGGCCAACCTACCCCTTTTTATATGTCTGCATATGTCATGGATGCCATTTGTTACATAACTCCATTTCCATTGATGAATTGGAGCTGGAACCCAACCTGTGTGGAACCTATCCATTTTTATCAATCTAAACTATGGGAGAAAAAGGTCAAAGATTTATTTTATGAAATCTATCATAATGTAGTGATCCTTGTTCATCAAACCTTATATGGTTATTCACCCCCTCGGATTTCAGAGCAAATTATGGGAAACATTAAAACAATTGCAGATTGGTTTATTGAAGAAAATTTCTCTTATATCAGGGTTTTCGGGTGCTCAATTTCCCCCCACGCTCTACCAAAGTTTCTTCCTAACAGAATTGTGTGTAGAGAAGTGGCTTACCAAATGGTAACATGAGGCATTGGCAAAGAACTTAAAGTAGCTCAGAAGAATATTTGGCCAGCTTTCCCTCTACAGATCGGACAATTTTCATTGTTGAATTTTGGCCATTCCAAGGTAGAGGCTACAACTTTAGAGGATGTCAAAATGGTAGACATCGAATTCAAAAGGCACGATCCATATCAAATTGTGGGAAATCACTTAGCTCAATGAAATATGAAAAAATATGATCATGAAAACTCCCCTTATGATGATATATTCAAAGGAATCAAAGCTTATGAGGAGGTACAAGACATAGTCCAAACATTACCCCCTGACCAACATGCCAACTTTTTCACTTTCCAAAGACATAGATGAAGTGGTTTGCCCAAGATACTACAGGGAGAATCGATAGTCACTCCTTCAGAATAGGGATCCATACCTCCTAGTTTTGAAACAAAATCTTCTGGTAAATAGACTACCGAGGAATCCCCAAAGAATCCTGAAATGTCTTCACAAGGATTAGAAAAATCACAGGCAGAACATCTAGAGTCACAGACAAAAGTTTAGTTTGAGACACCTCTAAAACAAAATCAAGTGATACTCCCTTTATCTCTAGCTACTCCTGCTAATACCTCCAAAACGACAGAAGGAACACAATTCATAGAGGTAGGCAATCCTATTACAACATTAACCCCTTTACAGTCAATTTTCGAGACTCCCAGTCTCGAAGTTATATATGCAAGCGATCTTGCCCCGATCCTGCTTGAAGAGATACCTCCTTCAAACGTTTTCTTTAATATCAAAAGGAGGGTCATAGTTAAAAGAGAGTCATAGCAGAAAGAAGGAATAATAACCAAAAGGTAAAGGATGATATTTGATGGGCAGGGCTTGGAAGATTCAGAGCTCGCTAAGGAGATGGTTGGGTCACTAAGTTCCTTTGCTATGAAAAATCAGTGGTTGGTTGACAAACTGGTAGAATAATTGAGACAAAAGAATCTATTGATAGGTCAATTACAGAGTCAGATAATGGCTGTAGAAAAGAACGTTAGAAACGAGGCCAACAAAGAACTCGAATAGGTTAGAGCCAATGACAGACAAGAAATCCAACAACTTAAATCCAATCTTGAGGAGATACATAAGACTGCCCAAGCAAGCCAAGGGCGGGTTATCCAGCAAGAAGAGTTATTAAGGCATCTACGAGCTAAATTAAGTAATACCAAAAGCAAGGTTGTAAATATAACAGTGTTTCAAGATCAGGCACTGGAAGTGCAACAGAAACTGGAAGGAGCACAACAAAGCCTGCTTTCTAAGGTAGAGATCATCCAAAATCATTTTTAGGAAGTAAATCAATCATTAGATAATATTGGTTTCAAAGAAAGAGAGGCTACTGTAGTCCAGACCACTTTTCAAAAAGCGGTTGAGTCATCGTCTAGAGAAGAAGTACCTATAATTCCCAGATTGACTGTTGCAGAACAAATCAGAGGTGATGTATTATTGAAGACATGGGAGGCCAATATAGCCGAGAGTAAAAGAAAGGACAAAGAAATAAAAGAGGATTGTGAAGAAGTTTTTGACTTGGTGAATAAAGAATCACTAGGCATTGGAAAGGATGATTTTTATGAAATACTAGGACAAATCAACATTGTAAAGCATCAACTTGACATCAAAGAAAGCTTAAAGGAGGCCCATATTGAAATTTCACAGTTGAAGTAGGTTGACATTGCTTAATTAGATAGATGGTTGGTAAAGCCAAATTTACATTTACAGTCAATGACTTCTGAAGATAAAAGGATAGAAGACAGTTTGCCACAATTACAGAAAAAGTTGTATCATTTTGAGGCAAAAGATGTGGCAGAACCTTCAATACTATTAGTACAATTCCTAAGCAGGTGCGTCACATGTCTTGAGCAAGGTGAAGAAAATACTTTAAAGAATCAATGAAGTAACATATGCATACCTGTTCTGTTGGTATGAGAGAGAGATAGAAAAGAACCAAGTGAAATGGTTCAGGTTTTCATTTTTGCAACCGTTACTATCTAGGAATAACGAGAATTCCAACCACCCAGGGTTGAGAACCTTTTGTATAAATATATTTTCAAAAGACTAAAAACATGCTGCTTCTTGCCGATTGTAATAGAGAAATATTTTTTCTTTGAGAATTAATACAAGTACAGACCAGAGACTCCATATTTCGTCAATTTTGAGTTATGTGTTCTTCTGTTCTTTCATATTCAAACATCTTTATTCATATGTCTTTGATGAATGCCTGATCGCAATTTAGTACAACTTCTACTGTGGTTATATGTTTCATTTATTTATCTGTTTGCTTACATATTTTCCTTTGTGTTTGCTATTAGCAAACACAAGACCTGTGAGCTAGTCAAATTACTATATTTTATGCTTCATTAAAGGTTACATCATCTATTTTCTTCTTCTGTAGCAGAGTAACATTCTTCTGTGATTGATGCCTTGCTTTGTTTAAACAACTTTATGTTTTTCTCTCATTACATTCTTTATTTTCAAGTTTAACTCAGATACAAAAAACGACCTCTGAGTTGTTATACCATTAATTCAATTTTAGGAACTTTTCTTGTTTAATTGAAAATAGAAAAAGAAAATATTAAAAACAATAGATCCTTTGACTGTTTCTTTTCTCCATGATTGTACCTGTTGCAAGACATCCCAATATTGAGACCGATCTTAAAGATCAGACCAACATTGCTTTAACCTTGTTTAATACCATATTAGAGACTGTTAATACCTGGGTTGAGATTGAACGCTCATGGGCAGTGATTGAACAAGACATAAGTGTCCGCGAACGTTGGGAAGTTAGGAAAAGACAGCTTAGGAATCAGCCATAGCTTCTCTTTTCTAAAAGTATCGATCTTCTTTTCATATTAAAAACTCTCTTTATTTTGGATGCCTTGACATTATACTTTGAAGCCTTAAGTATAAACTCAAGAACAACAACGAGGAGGGTGTCTTTTACCTATGGCTTGGAGATTGATGAATTCTATGCGTAGTTTTGGATGTTGGGTAGACTCCTTATAGATATGTGTATGAGTGCATACAAATGTGATGTTTGTCGTTGTTGTCTAATGATGATATGAAATCTATATTTGTGTTTGTTGAACTGATTAGAATGCATAAGAATGGTCATGATGTGGTTGATTATGTGTTCGTACTTGGATTTGTGGTATGAACATATGACGATGATGACATGATATGAAAATAATTGACTATTGATGTTGTTGAGAAAGTGTACATTGTGGCAAGTTGGATGGAGATGCTTGATATGACCTAGGCTAAAGGTCATGCAACTTTATAGGCTAATGGAGTAAGAACCCTTGATTGTTTATTCATGAATATTGGAGTGCTATGAAATCCTAGTTACATGAATGTATGAGACTTAGTTGTGTTTGTTGTAGAAGCATGATGGAATTGCCATAGATTTCATATGATGATCTTTTGCTTATGATAAATATCTATGTGCATGTGTGTGATGTGATTTAATTGATCTTAGTGATGTAGGAAATTGTTTTTTTAAAGACTAAACATGTGCGCATCTATTCGCACAGGGGCAGACCCGGGGTTCAACACTTCAACATCGCACCAACAAAACCCTAACTACTGGCCCTTTTGGCAACACCTGCGAAGCAGATGAAGTCTGACTCGAGGTAGTGGCAGGGGGGGTTGCAAGACTCAGGTGTTTGCAATCTAGTTGGGACACAGATCTGCGATCACAATACTTAACAGAGCACTTATCAATTAACATTCATTAGTCTTTAACCCTTATTCACATCGCATGTCAAACCCTGATTACAAAACAACACAATATTACTCAAGATCTAAGCATATCTAACCATTAGCACATAAGTTCAGAGTAGATCTAGAATTCATTCATATATAGAGCACTGATCATCAATGGATTAAGAAATTAAATACATAAACAACATAAAAAACATAGCACAAAGCACATCGACACAGGATATACGTGGTTCACCCCAGTGTGGGGCTATGTCCACCAACTCTTCTTCTCTTATTTATTAGTCTCTTCAATCTCCTTACATGCACAAAGACATAAATCCAACTCCACCTAGGACATGAGATCTGCGCACACCTCGCCAGATCCTCCTTCCCCGAGTTAGATCAAATCACAAAGCCTTACACAGTCTGTGCACAAAGCACTTACAAAATGCTTTCACTTAGCCCTACAAGCCCTAACACATCTTCTTGCACATAGCTAATATGAGCACTAAGCCATCGACTCTCTAGGTTTAGTTATTACATCGCCTAGCTACTTATTTATACATTACAAAAAAGGGCCTAAACATGGGTAAACCCATGGGCCAACATCCCATACCTATTACATAAAACCTAAAACCCAAAAATCCCACAAGAAGGGGTGAGATCCCACGATATCTGCTTCGCCTGGGCACTCCATCTTCAACTAGCCTATCGAAGTCCCAAAAATGGTCAAACACGACCAACGTTCTCCCAAAACTTGGTCGAGGGCTAACAAGCCCCCAACACTCACATGTGACTCGTCCCGAGTCACTCTGATATGGGAAACACTACTTTGAAGGCCTAGATCTTGGCTTGAGCTGACTCGACTTGCTTCTTTTCCAGAGCCTCCTGCTTGACGAACTCTTGAATGACTTGCTCGATGACAAGCCCTTCCAGGCACTGTTCCACTGCTGTGACCACCTGTTCCAGCTGTGATCCTTGTCCCTCGATTTCTTCAAAGAGGGTTCAGGCTTCGTCCTGCACCAGCTGGAGTCACTGTGTCACCTACATCACTCTGCTCTGGATAGCAGTGACCTATTTTTGAACTACGCGCTGCTCCTGTGATCTCTTCATCTTCTCAATGGCCGTAAGATTCTTTAGCTATGCTTGTACTGTCAATGCCTGTTGCTTCACCTCCTGGAGATGTGCCTCCAATCTCATCAATTCTGGGTCTTCTGCAAGGTTCTCATAGGTCTGCACACTTTAATAACTGAGTTTCTTACATTCTAAAGCCAATGCCTTGATTTTTTCGATTGTGCTCCTGACAGTTTCTTCCCTTTGATCTCGCACTTCTTACGGAGTGCTCGACACTGCTTGCAATTCTAACTTAGCTACTCTTGCTTGAAGATGTTGAATGGCTTCAGCGAGCTTCCCCACTTAGATCTCAGCTATATCTTCTTCCATATGAGCCAATCCTGGCACAGAGTGAAGTGCTCTAGTGACTGCTTCTCTAACCCCAATCTTCTCTGCGAGCAGCTGGTGTTTCTCTCTCTGCATATGCTCTCTGTCCTCTTCAAACTTTTCTCTAAGGTCATTTTTCTTTTGTTGCGCAACCTGATGTTGATCTAGGGATTCCTCCTTTGCTTGCTTCAAGGCCTCTGTGGCCTGTTCTTTTTCTTCCTGTACTCGACGAAGGCGAGCCTCTGTAGCATCTTTTATCCTTCACAGTTGGGTGGGATCATCCCCCAATTTTTCATCTTCTGATGATGATAATGTAGTAGACACTGCACGGCTCGAATAGAGAGATTGTTGTACCCCCTTTAGCTCCGCCTCGATTCTTTCATACATTGTCTCCTACTTTGCTTCATTTTGCTACAAGATATCCTCCAAATCATCTGCTACAACTATGATGATGAGGTTAATATCATCCACTGTGAGCACATTCTGTGACTGAGGCTTATTGGCTCGTGACTTCTTCCACATTGAGAGTTTCTTTGGAGAAACCTTCATTTTCTTTGACGTCTTAGCCTCTATAAGGGGATCTTTCGACAGTGTCACTTCACCCTCTTCTTTCTTGTCTTCTTCCCCTCCCTCTTCTTGGTTTACTTAGTCACCTCCTCCTCCTCCAGGTGAGTCAGGCACAATTTCCTCTGATGCGTTGTTTATCTCCTGAACTTCTTCCTTCTTTTTCTTTTTCTTAGCGTTGCTCGGTCCATCACACTCAGTCCTAGTGACCATAGAAATTCTGATGAGATCAGGGTTGGAGAGTTCTATATCTCCAACTAGTACAAGGAATTTTGCAGGCCATTCCTTGGTTATCTCCTCCATATCTTCCTTAGTCAATTTATAGTAAGACTACAGCTCCTCCTTGTTTTCGTCCCCGCGCACAGTGATATATATGAAGTGTCATTCTGCATGGAACTTTACGAGTGGCATGAACCTATGGAATGTATTCTACATCATTCGGGGGAATGACTCAATGGCACATGTGATATGTAGGTAGTAGGTGTGGAAGACAACATTCGAATGCCACTGCTTCACCATATCGCTTGTATACCACAAGGTGGTGAACCTCACAGCCAGTGGTTTTGATGGATCGACTTCTGGGAATGTCGCTCCCTACGACATCTCCCAAGTGACAAATGATATGAGAATGAGTAACCAGCTGAAGTGGAATTCATAGCCTTGGTCCTGCTCTAACTCATTGATGATGTAGCTCCCCCATTTCATCTGCATCCCTTCAACGCACTTCCCTGCGAGGTCGACTATGAACCCCGTGACCTACATCGGTCTGTTCTTCCTGATGATCTTGCCCACTATCAACTGACAAGCTAGGCACACTGTGTCATCTTGGATGGAGGCTACCTTGTAGCCCCGCTTCCCCTTCTCCACATCACTGTAGGTTTCCTTTGTTTTCTATGCCAGGGAGCGATCCACAACTTTCCTTGGATAGAACTGGTGAGGGTCTGGTCCTTGCATGCTCAATCCAATGATCATGTGGATCAATGCTGGATCCATAGTCACATGCATATCTAACCATAGATAGCCTCCATGGTATCACGACAGGGGGAGTTTAATGCACACGTTAACCTCCTGATGTCTATCGAAGTGGGGTATCTTGATGATGTTGAGGATGGTGGACCTCACAATCTCCTTGATCCATGGCTGGGGAACTATCTGCAACATCTTCCCAGTTGTCTTAGTCAGGTAGTGATGTGGTGCTAGCATCGCATAATTATTTCTGTCGCCAAGGTTGAAATCGTTGATGTTAAGATCAGGGATCAGTCCTAGTTGCGATCTGACTGCTTGTATCCCCTTCAGGAGGTACACAATGATGAGCATGTACTCGAAGTCATGCAGGATTTTTTCGCGACAAATCGTGCCAGCCAGAGGTGGGATGTAGTCAGGCAAGACCAATGGGATTAGCTTCACATTTTCTAGGTCATCGCGGTGCTTGCTTCTCTTATATATTATAGTTCAGCTAGATCAACGTGCATTCGATAGGGAGGCTTGCAATCCATCCGTCGATGAGGCCAATACTCCTGTGAACATGATTTTCTTAGCCATAAGGTCTATTAGGATCTCCTCCACAAAATTCTCTACTACACTACGTTCGCCCGACATACACACTCGTGGTCAAATAGCTCGGGTAGGCGAACCGACATTTAAGGTAAGAAAAACGGGTGACGAGGTCTCAAAAGCACAGTGTGATAACAATCAGTTCTCTATTAGCTCGGATAATCACAATTTGCAAAAAGTGGTCCTGGTGAGGCATTCAATGGATTAAATAGGCAACGATGTAACAAATTCCTCCAATGGGTCGAAATGACTTAATAAATACAATTCCATCCATTATGGCACGCTCTCAATGGTCTCATGGTGATCTTTTCGGCAATAACTATGTTTCTATCCGTTCTGGAGTGTCATTCTAAAGGTCAGGATGCCTCCAATGGTCATATAGATTCGTTGTGGTGAAGTGTCCTCTTTCCATTCGTATTCTTATCTTCTCTTAGCATAGTAAATTCACGTTGCTAATGTTCTCTCAAAAGTTTCACATGCAATATCTCTTCTCTTACTACTTCTGGGGTAGGTTCTCTTTTCTCCTGCATGGATAGGTTCTTTAAGCCTTCTTGTGTTCTTTCAACTTTGAAATCTAAGTCTCTAGCCCTCAGTTGATTCGACTTTTCCTCTTGCTCTTATACTAGTCGCTCTATTTTCCCAGCTATGAAGTCCCTTAATTCTTTCTCTTTCTATTATGTGGATTTTTCCTCTGCTTTCCTCCAGATCTGATCTTTCTCAATCCAAGTCTTTCCTAACAAAATTGCAAAAGGAGCGTTTCTCTCAAAAAACTTAATGACCTCAAAGTCTTCTTCAGTCGCTACTCCATGAGAAATCATAGGTACATGAGTAAGTATTCCACATAGGGTTATCATCTTTCCTTTAAACAAGCCTATCCCTCCTAATGAAGGAATCATAGCAGGCTTTCCCAAAATTTCCCAAGTACTTTCTGGCATAATGTTCACCTGTGTTTCCTCATCTAAGACACAATGTATGTCGAAGTCTCCTATTCTTGTTTCTATGCACTGCTTTTCTTTTAAGATCTCTAGTAAACTGATGTCTCTGTGATCATTCAATGTTTCTTTCAGCTATAATAACATAGTCTTTGATTCTGTCTGATTCTCTAACATATCCTTAGTTTCTTGACCTTCTTCATGGTATGCTTGTCTCAAGTTCATATTCTCAACCTTAGAAATCATTCTAGGGCAATCCAAAACCTCATGATCAATATATTTACAACAAAGACAAATAGGACCTCTACCAGGGCATTCCTTAGCAAGATGTCCCAGTCTTCTACAACTATAACAAAGTGTCAATCCTCTCTTTCTCTTAAACAATCCCCAACCTTTCGTGTACAACACACTAGGATCATAGTGATGGACCTGCAATATGCAAAAATACTTTCTAGGGTCATGCATCCACTTGTTAGTCCAAAAATTCTTTCTATGCATAAGAATAACATATCTTCCACTATTTCTATCAAATCTATTTAGATCAAATCTTCTTTCTTCTAATTGTGCCCTAGTTTTGAGACTAGGACCAAATCTATCAAACATACCTAGATCCATACTTTCAAAGAAAAAATTTCCACTTATCTTACCTTTACCAGAGAAAAAATCTTTAATATCTTACCTCTTTCTTCAGATTGGGCTTCCTTCTCTTATCACAAAGCTTCACAAGTCAAGTAGAATACCGCGCACTACAACAACATATCTACGCACAAATATTTCTCTTTTTTTTAGTTCCCAACAATCACAGTTTCAGGTCCCGACAACATAACCATTTTTTGGCACAGGGGCAGACCTAGGGTTCAACGCTTCAACAATGCACCAACAAAACCCTAACTACTGTCCCTTTCGGAAACACCTGCGAAGCAGATGAGGTCTCACCCGGGGTAGAGGCAGGGGGGTTGCAGGACTCAGGTGTCTGCAACCTAGCTTAGACACAGATCTGTGATCACAATACTTAACAGAGAACTTAGCAATTAACATTCATTAGTATTTAACCCTTATTCACATTGCATGTCAAACCCTTATTACAGAACAACACAATATTACTCAAGATCTAAACATATCTAACCATTAGCACATAGTGTCAGAGTATATCTAACATTCATTCATATATAGAGCACTGAGCATCAATGGATTAAGTAATTAAATACATAAAAAACACAGCACAAAGCACATCGACACAGGATATACGTGGTTCACCCTAGTGTGGGGCTATGTCCACCAACTCTTCTTCTTTTCTTTATTAGTCTCTTCAATCTCCTTACATGCACCAAGCCACAAATCCAACTCCGCATAGGACAAGAGATTTGCGCACACCTCGCCAGATCCTCCTTCCCCGAGTTAGATCAAAGCACAAAGCCTTACATAGTCTGTGCACAAAGCACTTACAAAACGCTTTCACTTAGCCCTACAAGCCCTATCACATATTCTTGCACATAGCTAATATTAGCACTAAGCCATCGACTCTCTAGGTATACTTCTTACATCGCCTAACTACTTATTTATACATTACAAAAAGGGCCTAAACATGGGTAAACCCATGGGCCGACATCCCATACCCGTTACATAAACCCTAAAACCCAAAAAGCCCGCAAGAAGTGGCGAGATCCTGCAATCTTCGCTTCACCTGGGCGCTCCATCTTCCACCAACCTATCAAAGTCCCAAAAATGGTCAAAAACGACCAACGTTCTCCCAAAACTTGGTCAAGGGCCAACAACATCACTATCTAGGAGAACTACAAGTAGAGATTTTGACAATAAACTTACAAAGTATAACTTGTGAACTTAAGTATTTGATTTGGGTCATGTTATATAGTATGCTGTCTATCTACTTGATATGTGCATGTGTGTGTGTTCAAGAAAGTGAAATACATAGGGAAAAGCCTTGCCAACTCACCAACATATGGGTGTGGGACATGATCATGATGCATTGTCTTTAACTATGTCGAATTTAGTGGAAGCGTGAAGTCTATTGCAGGGTATATATGATCCAAGGAATCAAATATAGTTCACATGCCTATTTAGGCTATCATGAGTATTCCCACCTATGGGAGGAAAATTACCTCACCATTATGTTGGAGGGGTGCATAATAAGGACGCAAAGTTCTTATTCTTCAAGAGGTTGTCAACTTTGTTCATATCAAGTTAAGATCAATGCAAAGCCTAATGACCCCATGGTGAAATTAATCAAGGTAAAAGTTACCCACATTTATTTGTCAACTTAAAAATATAGTAAAATAATGAATGTGAATTAAAGGATTATATGAAAAACAATTGTTAGAACCCTATAAAATAGGGAATCAGTGTTCTGAATGATATTTATCTTTTCAGGCATATGTTTTCGCTCATGACGCATGGCGAAGGCGGCGGAAAGCGCCCGACACTGTCCAAGCATAAGACAAGTCCCTGCTCGCAAGCCTCAAAGTGAGTTTCGGTGTATTTTCTAGCAAAAAGAATAATGGATTGGTTCGAAATGGAAAAATTTCAATGCTGGTGGGAAAAGACAAAGTTGGTTTGTTCGCCGAAATTTGGTGAATTTGGCAAAAAATTAAAAATGGCTCCTCGGCCTTTATGCACAGTTGGGCTTGTTTATAAAAATTTAAATATTTTAACAAAAGTTATAGTGGCCTAGGGCCAACACCATTTCGCGCACCCACAACAAACACATAAGTCAGCATAGTGCAAACACCAAACCCCAAAGCCCAGCGCCCAACCTCGGGCTCATTACTTGACATAACATATGACTGTTGGCTTATTTAAAAGTTGAATGTTCTATTCACCACGCAAATGTGGGATATTGCCCGATGAAAGTTAAATATATATATATATATATATATATATATATATAACGCATCTGTTACCCCTTGCCAGATGTTTGAATCAGCTGCGAGGTGTCTTATGCAGAAGAGCTGCCAGGTCTAGGTGTCAGAGTATTGGGCTAAGAAACGACAGTAACTATGTGCAGATACAGTTTGATGCGCCATATGCAATAGAGATCGTCCCCAAGGTTAATGTACAGGTGTCTAATACAATGTGATATTGTTGTGGTTTCTCAGGCCGCATGTGCCCACGAAGAGCAGTAGCATGTAAGGTTGCAACGATGGTCATAGCAAATGGACAGAACCACATCATATTATTCTAAAAAGACCTTGAGACCTCCTACAAACTCAAAATGGAGCATGCCATGATAAGTTAAATGGAAGAGTCGAATGTTCGATTAAATGGAAGAGATTAGGGTATGATCGGGGTATATGGTAGATGGAAGATTTAGATATTCTTCTGCTTCAACCAATGAGCTCATGAAATCTATGAAACGGATATATCAGAAGTCCATAAAGGTATCCACCGATTATGGTTACTTAAAAGAGAGTCCAGAGTGCTTAGTTCATGGTGGAAACATTGCTTCGTTTTGACTATTGCACAAGCCATGACAGAACAGGGTTGTGTTTAAGATTTGTGCTGACTTTACCAAAAGGCGAATATCCTTGCTGTCCAGATTTGTTCTTTTACCAGCACTAGAATTACTATACTATCCAGAAGTGAACGCTCATCTGTACAAGCGCCTTG
>ML848332.1:0-12006 GCA_009831015.1 Picea engelmannii | reverse complement strand
AAGGAGCAATAACCATGAATCAAAGAACTAGCATGAAGTTGTATCAAAGGCATGAAGATCACCAACAAATAAGCTATAACATCCAACGACATCATCACCAAGCATCAAAGAATATATCACGATGATCAAATCAACATCAACCAAGGCAATCAACCACATCATCTTCTCATGCAATACCATGGAGGATCATCACTATGCTCAAGATGCGCTATCCCTAAGAAAAAATAAAAGGTGGGTATTTGTAGTCCATCGACATCCCTGCTAGTTGCCCCTGTAAAACCTGTCATGTGATGAGAATCACAATTTACTACTCATGCCAATATGAGGGGTAGCACACTCCATAAAGCGGTTGTCCACTACTTGACACACATATTGATGGAGCAATTATTCAATATCAAGAGAGTGCCCAACATCAAGAAGACTTTTTAGCAGTTATATATTCCTTAAATCATGGATCTCGAAACAACTATTAATTCTCTATTGTTATTCATTGAAGCAAAAGTGGATCTAAAACCCCTTATTGCTATTTTGGGAGAAGTTGTTGAGGAGTGATGTACTTCATTATTTTCTCTTGGAGAAAAACATGGATCTAGAGAGTTGTCATTATTTAATTGTTTTTCTTGGAGAGAGTATGGATCTAAATCCATCGTAATAATATTCTATTGTAAGGAGATGGAGCTAGAACTCTATATAAAGAGTAGCTCTCTCCATTTGTTCTACATGGTGGGATTTGTGGGAGAACTCCTCTCTTGGGCCTAATTGAATATATTTTGGAAGGTGAATGTGAAATGTTAAGGGTTTCTATACATGTGTGGCTTCCATTTTCATTCATCTTGCTGATTTTATGTGCTGGAAATATCTAATAATTCTGCTCCAATTAAGATCTCATAGTAGGGCGGCCAGCTCTATGAGCAAGGGGATTGAATGATGCTATACCTATTCATCTCTTTTCTGTTTTCATTTCTAGATTTGCAACATTGTGTCATATCATTTCAGTGAAAGTTTTCATGGTGTCTTTGAACTCGGGATAAAATCGCTTTGGTGTCTAGCATGTGCTTAAGTAGAGCGCTTTTGTAAGGGACTACAAACCTTTATTTCCAATGACTTAATCAAGCATCCATAGGTGGGATTTTATATGCAAAGAAAACACTTCTCAGTGTCCCCACTCACTTGTTTTCAGCCCTTTTGATTCCCTTATTGATTCCATTTGCCCAACATGGATAGGTATTGGTTCCAATCCTTCATCATCTTGTTTTCGTTTGCTATAACTTTCGTTCAAGCATCCACAGGTAGGATTTTGCATGCAAAGGAAACACTTCTCACTGTCCCCACTCACTTATTTTCAGTCCTTCTGATTCCCTTATTGATTCCATTTGCCCAACTTGGATAGGCACTGGCTTCGGTCCTTCAATACCTTGTTTTCTTTTGCTATAACTTTCGTTTTACTAAAGTTAAATATTCATATCACCTTCATCCCCATTGTATAGCTTTAACAATTCTATTCTAGGGTCACCCCCCTTGTGCCAGAGGAGCACTGACCTAAATTGAGAGGAGGAGCTACTGTGGTGACAGTGGGTACCCCTTTTAGTTTCCTCAAGGTTGCACTTGTGTTTAGGGACTTCATTGCATAGGTGCAAACTTGAGTGGTAACACTCTCCATCACCCCATTCATGTAGCAAGGCTTTACCTCAACCCCACGTTCTCCTACTTTCGCGGTTTTAGATTTGATGTTGAGGCTATGGATGGATTCCTCCAATCTGTTTAGAGGGTGGTGATAATTGTTGTTGAACGCTCAACGATTTCCAAATGAATGGAGATATATACATTGGTTGCTAGGACATTTGGTTATGACATGGTTGTCCAAGACAAGGTCACTAGGATGCTAGGTAAGCTTCAAGTACAATTTGTTTCAAACCTTCAAATTTCAATGTCTTTCCTTTTTAGCTATTTGTTATTGAATAGAAATATAATTCATTATCTTTCCTTTCCGTTTATTTGTTTTAGATGTTTGGTGGACAAACTATGACAGATAAGATAAGATAATTTTATTAATGTCCAACGAATGACCACAAAAGTAGGTCAATGGGACTATAGATTACAAGTAGTATGGGTACAATGTGGGAGTGCAAAAGCATCTCCTAGAAAATGATGAGAATATCATAAAGAAAGAAACCCTAGGTCTACAACCAAGGAAATATGTATATAACAATATCGTATGTGCGGTAATACAAAGTGGGAGTGTCCATGGTAGGAGTTGGACAACTCAATCCTAGTCGAGAGAGAAAAATTTGAAGGTGAAGCCAGTGAGGTCAATGTCTCCTGGATATGAAACGGCGAGGGGGGCGACGAGGGTCACGTTGGCTCACTGTCAGAGTCCTCTAGTACCATAGGGGGATTCGACTATATGACCCTAGCGATGATGTAGGAGCGAGGAAGCTCAGTTCTCCTACCATCAGAGGTCGAAAGAAAAAAGCTTTGAATAGATCTCTGACTGCTATGTTGGGGTTGGGGGCAATTCGATGGGTGAGAGGTGCCCTGCTCTGAACCTGTTTGGAGCTGAACCCTTTGTCGCGATAAGGATGCATGGTCGGGTGTATGGCCCTGCACTTCCGAACCGGTCTCAAACATATCGGTTGATCTCTAGGGGGGAGAATGGACCTGAGGTCTCACCACTCTATGGTCTGATGTACTCTGGAACTCAGACTATCGTTTGTTACTCCGAGCGGGTGTGAGGGCATGGAATTATGAAGTGATCCTCCTGGTCTATCCTGGGTGAGGGGCGACGTGCAAGAGTTGGGATCTATGATTGAGAATCTCCCTGATGAAAATAGCTAGGCACCTATGATCTTGATATTGGAAGAAAGTAGAGAGGGAGTCCCTTGAGTTCTTGTAGAGGTAGTAGTAACGTCCTCGGATCTCATAGTTAACGGGGCATTGGAAAATAAGTGTCTTTCTGTCTCTGGCTCCTGTACGTGACACATCTGGCAAATCCATTTAGAGCGTGGGATATGGTGATCAGTCTCTAGTCGGAGTTGATGAGAATCAACCTGGAGCTGTCCCAGAGGGATCTTGAGTGAATGCATCCAATGTCGGAACGTGTATGGGGGTAAGACAATAATACCATCTTGCAACTCCATGAAGTGCTCTAAGTAGAATGACATCTTCGGGCCCAGGCTCGTCGAGGGTGAGGTTCAGGTGACCTGGATATATACTCTGTATATGTCCTCTCTAATGTTTCGGTTCACAATTTGTCTAGTCAACAAGAGATGGGTCGACGCACCTAAGGAGTACTTGAAGGGGGGTGGTGCTCTTGGGAGATGGTCATCGGCTAGAGAGGTCAGAACGCCTCTAAAAACCATCCTCGTGTGCGGTCTGTGGAGTGATCTGAGGGGAGGCCCCCTGAGGAGCAAAGTGCAAGGTAGGGGTATTGTTCCCTCTTGGAATCAGAATCCATGAAAGATCGGACTCTGTGAATGAAGGAGATCAAGCAAAAGATAACCTCGAGGCGGAATGGTTGGACACCGAACTTTGCTAGTATAATGGATTGTGGGACTGTACATTTGCATTTGATGATGCACTGGAGAAGCAAGGTCCGGACTCTTTCCAACCGAGCCCAATTTGTCTGTATCAAACTCGGTCCCTAGATCTTCGAGCCAGAGAGTACTGTGGGTCTGATAATCGCCTCCGCGAGGTAGAGTTTGGTCGAGATGTCCTGAAATTGACCTTGGAAACACTGTCTCTCGATGAGGGCTAGGGACCCATATCCTTTGTTGAGCTAGGGCTGGCAGGCTTGTCGCATACCAAAATGAGGCCTTGTGAATTGGACCCTGAAGTAGGTGTAAGTTGTGCTGATCTCAATCTCTTCCCCCCTGAAGTAGAAATGTAAGTCTGTGAAAGTGTGTTTTGAAGCATTGAAGATCATGACCATGGTTTTACCCAAGTTGACCGTTAACTATTGGAGGTCACAAAAATTGGCTAGGGCAACAATCTGCCTCTGTAGGCCCTCAGGAGTAGAGGCCAACAAGATCAAGTCATCAACAAAAAGGAGCAGGGAGATCAACATGTGATGAAGGAGACAACCATCACCATCCTGGATGTGGTCATGGAGGAAAGATTCTAGCTCATCAATGTAGATTCTGAAAAGAGTCAGCAAGAGGGGGCATTCCTGTTTTACCCCAATGGTACTCCGAATGAAATCGGAGAGGCTATGAGCCAACCTAAGACATCCCAAAATTGACTCATACAATCTCATGATGGTTGCTAGGAGGGTCTCAGATATGTTGATGTCGCGAAGTCTCTAGAATAAAGCCTCCCGTGGCACTGTATAAAATGCTTTTCGGAAGACTACAAAACAACAGTAAACCCTTGAAGAGCAGTGATGGGCCTCCTCAATAATGGTTTTGAGTGTGAAAATATGATCGGTCAGTTGGTAATCCTGGCAGAAGCCTTCCTGTCCTTTAGCTCTGAGATGGCGACTCTCCAAATTGTTAGAGAGCCACTGATGCAGAGCTGCGGCATAAAGTTTGGAGAATGTGTGTCCCGCCATGATAGTCCTGTAATTGTTCAGATTAGAACTCTTCCTTGATTTGTGAATAGGGTGAATGATATGTCTTGTCCAGGAATGGGGGAAACTTGAACATACAACATGGTTAAATAAATCAACAATATGTGAGTCAAGGGAACAGATGTGGGTGGGAGGTTGCCTGAGAATGTTGTAAAGGGAGGTTGTGCGGGAGAACATGGCTTGGGGGTCTAGGTTGGGTTAGATGGCACGATGTTTAGGAAAAAGGGTACGCTAGAAGGCTTTCGGGCAGTGGCGGAGGGTTGCAGAAAGTTCATGCCTTCTCTGGGAGAGGAATATTCGCTTTTTGCGATGAAGGAGTTGATGGTAGGTTTTGCGGAGGCGAGGGGATGAAGGGGGGTTGTGTATGAGGGTGAAACGAAGTTGTATATGTAGGATTTTGCATTCATCGTCAAACTTGTAGCTTTTCAAGTTGCGAGTGCAACTGAAGTGTATTTGAAAATTACACTCCAAGAAGTGCAATAGGTTAGAAATGTTCAAATTAAAATTTTAATTTGTTATAATTTCATTCATTTTAATTTATGCCTATCATCATCTAATTACAACATGGCCCTCATACAGGTTAGATGTCCAACGTCTTAATGAAATGGTCTATTACTATTGCAATCTCATGTTGTGGGTAAAGCAAATTGACAAAACACCTAACGCAAAAGACAATTTCTTTGGATGCGATTGACACCTCGAGTCCATGGAGGGTGGAGGCGGAGAGGCCTTTCGTGGAGGAGGCACTTGATCGGTTGGAGCAGGATGTTGATGTGTTGGGGGAAGGGGGGGAATCAGAGGAGGATGTTCCACTTCCAATGTAGACACATTTGGAGGAGATTGAGAGTGTGTCGCAACCACCACTCCATAGAGTCACACAACTAAGAGAAGACATCTCACTTCGGCTTCCACCTTATCCCCAAAACCTTCCACCTCAGCACCAACCTCCCACCTTAGGCTCAACCCCAACACATGCATCTACTGCTTCCAGAGGAAGATCAATGACCTTTTCCCATAAAAGGGGTATATGGAATCGATAATTCCTTAGTGCATTTATCATTGTAGTATCCAGATGCCTCATTATGATTCATCTCATGAGATACATTTATTTTTGTTTTGATGTGTGTTATCACAATATCTAGCACCTTTGTGCAAAGCCTTTCACAAAGGCTAAGACAAGTGTAACATGGAAGTGTTACCATTGTCACCTTATCAATCACTTCCCTTGTTTTAGTGAAGGATGAAATCCAGCACAAGGGAGGCTTCCCTAGTAACCTCAAAGAATCGTATAGCAAGATGGGATCAAGTCTATGACCTTCTATATTAGTTACTCAAACATACCACCACTAAGTCAAGGTTTTCAAGACAAGTATAAGGTGGTTCAATGAAGCAATTTCCAGATTTGTATGTGTGAAGTGTCCAAGACAATTGATGATATCTAGCAAGTTAAAATAGGTCAAGAAGGTACCCGAACACTATAAATAAAATAAAAGGTTATGGCTGTTGCAAAACTTGTATAAAAGATGGTAATCTTCAGCAATGTATCAAGTTAAAACAGCAACAATAGATCAACCCTTTAAACAAGTAAGAGATCAATGAAAACTACGACTGAAGATGCAAATTAAACTAGGGTTTTGTAAACAATTACTTGCTGAAATATAAATAGCATATAACAGTCCTAAAAAATGCCAGATGTCAAGCCCTAGAGGGCTGGAAACTCGATTAACAATGCAATAAATGATGACAAGATACACTTCGAGGATAATTTTCCGTTCAAACCCTAGATGTCTAGCAAAATTATGGCTGAAAATTGAAGAGTAGTTGCTACAAACCCTAATCTAAACCTAGAACAATAAATGAAAAGGTGAATTTAGATTTAAGGACTTACTAAAGGGAGATAAGACGAGTGCCATTTATTCCTTTTGGGTTATGGAGTCAAGCTATGAACATTCTTGAAGACAAGGGTGAAAAATAGACTTTGGATAAAACCCTAAGGTAGTCCATTACAAACTTTAGAAGGGTATCCTATAGAAAGACAACTAGGGTAATCCACTACAAACCCTAGTATATCATTCTATGCCTTTGACAAGCTTTTAAGACAAAATGAAGGGAAGGTAGTCCACTACAAACCTTCCTAGGGCATTCAAGATAGGATCTATTCAAGAAAAATACAAGGAAAAATGCACTATCACCACTTTGATAAGAACATTCACACATAATACGTTCATAAATAAATCCACAAAGACTTAGAAAGAACTCTTACTAGGTAAATCAATGCTCATCCATGGAACCCTAACCGTGAAATCATCCATCAAACTTGAAAAAGCATCCATAGATCATCTCTCCAAGAAGTCGCATGAGTTATTCATCCATAGGCAAAAGAGAAATGGAGAAGAGACAAGTAGTAGCAATCCTCCACAAGTAGCAATGATGACAAATGAGAGAACACTTCCTCTATTTATATGAGGAAACCAAACACTTTCCCTCAATGATCTAATATTCACTAAACGCCCCTAAAAACATAAGGAATCCATGATACAAGGTGGATAGGTCTAGGCCGACCCCCCAAAATGCCCCTAAGACAAAGATACAATGCTAAAACATGAAAACGTCCATAAAAAATGCCACACGTGTGACTGTAGAGGGCTCAAGAAAGGTGACATCATCTCCAAATGGGGTGTAGGTGCTCCAAAAGTCATGTCTCTCCCCAAAAGGTACAAAGTTTCATCAAAAGTCATGTCTCCTCATCAAGAAGGTCACATCTCCGCATCAAAAGATGCCAATCCATCATAAAAAATGCTAGGTCGGCTCAAGCAAGTGTCACATCATCCTCATGTGTGATGTCCCATCATATATGCAACGTCCTAGCTCAAAATCATGATGTCATCAAGAAAAAAAGGGCTCCATGATCTCTCCAAAGAGGTGTACTATCATCATCAAAGGTCATGTCATCAAGCCAAACCTCAACGTCCTCAAGGGGGTGCAACGTCATGAAGGGGCTCTGTGCTCTCTCCAAGTGACATGTCAAGCTTATGGTGCAACGTCCTAGCTCCAAAAGGCAACGCCCAGGGTCTAGGAGGTGATGGAGGGTGTCAAGACACGTGCCAAGACAATGTCCAACGCCCTCCATGAAGTGCAAGAGAAGCATCAACAATGTCCTCCAAAGGACCATGTCTAAGTGTACATCATCAAGCATGGGCTTAGAGAAACAAGCGAGACCAACCATCATGGCCACAAGAGTCATCATAACATAAAAAATGAGTCACATTTTAATGTAAAATCCACGTAAGTAGATCACATCCGGTATCTTCTTCAAACTTCGCACTAGCTTATGACTTTATGCAGTTTGCCAAGTTTAGGTATGGGAGGACCATCATAGAATCCTATTAGGCATGCCAATACCCAAGTAAAGGAGTATTTCCCAAGAAATCCATCAAAGTGTATGTGTGAGTGAATGGTATCACATGGGGTTTACTTCATGGTCATGGTGTCATTGACATGCAAGGCCACGTGTGATGTTCATCTCCATGGGTGCCTTTGTAGAGGGAGCGCTTAATGCATTGAGTTACCCTTTCCTCGACCCTGTTTCTTTCCACTCCTATCTTGCCTTTTGATATTCATTTATTTACTTTGCAAGCCCCTTTTTAGGTTTATGCATTTATTGCATCTGGATAATTCAATTAAGTCCTTTTTTAAGATATGCATTCATTGCATTAGGAATTGGGGTGATGGTCTCATAGCGATGGGGTAGAGCTCAAGCTTACGTGGCTTTTGATTTATCATTCACATCCCATTACTTTTCTTTTGCATTTTGAATTTGTAACATGCTCTTTCTATTCTTTTTTACAGCTGCATCAACCTCGGGCATTCGAGCCCCTTCTTCTCATAGGAGAATGAAGTACAAACCTTTTTGGGATACATGTAAAAGCCACTCCCAAAAGATAGGACAAGGAAAGGAAAATAGATGGAAAGTGTTAAGTATGGAAAGGTATGGGTACGTTACCCCTATCAAGGACTCCTAGTAGTACCCCTTTTCTTCAAGAGTGACAACACTTGACTAGAGTACATACGATGGCCACCAAGGTGAAACAAGGCAAAAAGCATAACGTCCAAGCATCATGATTCGTTATCTGACTTCAATCCATGATCCTTATCTAAATTCCCAATTCATTAAATGTAAACACTTCTTATGAAACAATGGCTAATATACCTCATGTGTGTTGGACCACCATCATCGGATGAGTATGCCGATCAAGTGAATGAGCTGAGTAATGATGAGAAAGAGGCATCTGAGGGGTTGCTGTCTGTGCAGAATGCTGGTCATCATCTATGGGACCACTGTCTACTATGTGGATCATGAAGAATGATCTCCTCTAGCTACCCCTAGGTGAGAGGGGGTAACAATGTGTTTTTCTATCATCTTGTCAGGACTTAGGACACGTGTCAGAATTCAGTGTCGATGTGTTATGTATCAGTTGACATCTTATATATCTTATATATCAATTTTATTTTCATATTTATGTAGCAATGTGTTTGTTTGATATTGTGATTTGTTGTTGCTTTAGATGTTTAAAAAATTGAAAAAAATGATTATTTTTGTATTTTTAGAAGTTTATCGATATTTACTGATATTTTTGGTTAAGAACATGTGTTTCCTCCTAAGAGCTCACATGTTCAAATCCAGAGGGGGGTAGGGTATGTATACCTTCCTAGACTTTACCAGTAAAATCGCTGGGCGGAGGGGGTCTCATACACCAATTTGCTGTCTGGCTTGGCCGTGACCTTAAAAAATAGATTATTATTATTATTATTATTCCGGACCCTCAGCGATATATTTGCCGACACAATAAATGTAACATTGATTTTAATATCTCAATTTATTTGATGACGTTTTTTTGGAGCTGCTAGAGCATAAAAGGCATAGACTGAAATTCCCTGTAACACACATTTGGTGAGCAGAATCCATCCTGCCATGGAAAGGAACTGGAAGGTCCAACTATTGAGCTTGTTTCTGATTTTTCCAATGATTTCTTCTCATGAGTGATTCCTACCCGAGTTTCCAATCAAAGGAACTCCTAGATAATTGCTAAGCAAGAAAGATATTAGGAAGTTTGAAGTTAGACTGATATTCTATTGGATAGATAATCTAGTATTGAAAAAGATCTTTGGTTTCTCTTCATTTATCATCCCTCATGAGGTCAGGAGGAAAAGATTTTAAGCTCTCTTTAAGGCCTTGGCTTTCTTTAATGTGTCTTCTCCAATCAAAAGAATATCATCCACAAACTGGAAGTGGAAAGAGGCTTTTGTGGTGGTAGTTCACTTGATTTCTCAAGAGGCTTTCATCTTGGCTGATTTCCTTCCTAGCCCCTCAGTCGTCAGAATGAAGAGAGAAGCGGATAAGGGGTCTCCTTGTCTTATACTGTGACTGGGGTTGAAAGGGGCTGTTGGAGTTCCATTGACTAAGATCGACAAGAAGGCCGATAGAATATAGCTCTGAACCCAAGTAATACACTGCTCTCAAAAGCCAAAGGCTTTCAGCATCCAGAGTCATAAATTCCCAATTCAGTTGATAATAGGCTTTAGACATTTTTCTTTTATCAACATTCTGCTATTCTTTCCTGTCTTGAGGGAATGGATTAAATCTTGTCCTATAGTAATCCCATCAAGGATTTGCCTGCCTGCTACAAATCCTCATTGTTCCCTGGATATGATTTTATCCATAATTTTTTCATGTGATTGGCTATGAGCCAGACCTTCTCCTGGATAAAGTTCGTGTTTATATGGTATTCTTTTTTTACTGAGGGATATTCTCATCGTATGACATAAAGTGGGTTGTAGCCATCAATTTATGAGCCCTAGTTCCAGCAGGTGTCTGGCGATGTATGTCAGATGGCGAAACAGGTTTGTTGTAGCCACTTGGGAGCTTTGGTGTTGAGCATGTCTATGCTTACTATCTGAGGGTTTCCAATACACCAGTTGATTATTGGAATTTCTTACATGTATATTCCATCTAGGTGCATTCATGCCAGCTTAAATGATCTCTTTTATCAAAAGGTATTGTGCTAGCGGGAGTGGGAGATAGATCTGCAGTACCACATGTACTAACAATCAGTTTTTATTGATTTAACAATTGTGTTGGTGTGCAATGTAGCCCTCCTCTCACAAAACTTAAAATAACTGACCGACCATCTAATTATCAAACCTTATTGACAAATTCATAATCAATCAGTAAAATAGAATGCTTATTGTTGAGAACTACCTGTAACTCATAGACCAGGACATCTATAAATGGTCATCCCATTTTTTCTAGTTCTCCTTGGCAATGCTGGGTCCATCTTTGGGATCCCTGTTCTGACATTCAACATTGTTTAGTCTCAATAAAGTTATATGGTTTGGTCCTTGGCAAATTCTACCACAGCAGTGCAGTAATCAACAGTTTTTCCAGAATTGGTAGCCTTGCTGTTATTAATAGGATAATCCATGGTGTGATCCCCTGCACTGGTAGCAGGTACTCCCATCATTTTGCAGGTGAGGGTGTCTTTCATTATTGACGCAGTATATTTCCTTCTGAAACTCCCATTTTAAGTGTCATATTTGAGTGTGGGTATGTTTGTTTTGATTAACATCATAAATCATATTTATCATGTATCCAAATACAATTCCCCTTGAAATTGCCATTCCATCTCTGCATGCATATTTAATTTTTGTTTTCTTGAATACATTATTTTTCCTAGCATTTCTGACTCATCTTGTTCTTCATCTCTCTGTTCTCATGTTGCATAGTTCAGAGTTCAAATCACTTACATGGATGGAATTTAGGCAAATTTGGTAAAGCTTATGTGTTCATTGGCAACTTTTGAGTAGGACTGTGTTTTATTGTAAAACAACTGAATTTCCTTATTTTTGTGCTTTTGTTACAGATTTTTTACTAATAAATGTATGACTTTTCCAGTTGTTCTTGGCTATGGAGCATAGTGACACAATCACATCAGTGGACTTGTCATACAATTTGATCACAGATGATGGATTCTCTTCTTTGACAAAACTTTTGGGAGGAGGGTCAATCCCCAGCTTGATTTTTTTAGATGTGCGTGGAAATCCTATCAGTAACAAAACACATGACCTACTGGATGGGATTCAGCATGTTCGCAAGATATTGAAGGTAATTGGATACCCATGTTACACACCCCTTGCCTGGGAAGAAGTATTGTAAATGAACACATGCATATGTTTTCATCCATTGAAGGAATGATAGCAATGAAATATAGCAAAGCAAATTTATTTAAATGCATTGTGATCAATTGAATGGTTTATGTGAATATTATATGAGACTTCTCTTGCTAGTCGACATAGGTTTAAAGAGATTCTGTTCATTAATTGGGGGATGATCTTCCTTCAATCTTCACTCTTATTGTGATATGTAATATTGTGGTTGTTACAGC